>KK120282.1:357266-373927 GCA_000611955.2 Stegodyphus mimosarum | reverse complement strand
AGGAATGTTGAAAAACGAGCAACACCTTCGCCGGTAATCGAACCACGGACCTCTCGGTTACGCGTCGAGCATGCAGACCACTACACCACGAAGGCATGCGAAGAAGGTGGGAGAAATACCTTATATACTCCCCCTTTTAAAGGGCGACTGGGGTTTGGGGGACCCAATCGCCAAATCGCGGTGGTAGAGAATCATCATCCACCACCTTTTTAGTTCGGGCGCCAGTGTAAGAGACATTAGGTTATTACAAAGCAGGAGACATGAAAAATATGCACTGCCTTCGCCGGGAATCGAACCACGGACCTCTCGGTTACGCGTCGAGCATGCAGACCACTACACCACGAAGGCATGCGAAGAAGGCGGGAGCGCCTTCTTCGCATGCCTTTGTGATGTAGTGATCAGCACGCTCGACGCGCATTCAAGAGGTCCGTGGTTCGAGTCCCGGCGAGGGCATTGCTCCTTTTTTATATCCCTGCTTCGAAATAACCTAATGTCTCTACAGTAGCGCCCAAACTACAAACTTGTTGGATAATGATTCTCCATCCCAGGATTTAGCGACTGGGTGCCCTAAACCCCAGTCAGCACACTCGGCGTGTATTCGAGAGGTCCATGGTTCAAGTCCCGGGGAGGGCATTGCTAATTTTTCACGACTACTGCTTCGAAGTAACATAATGACTACATTGGCGCCCGAACTAAAAAAGTGGTGGATGATGATTCTCCACCACCAAGATTTGTCAATTGGTTCCCCTAATCCGCACTCGCTCTTTAAAAGGGGGAGTATATAAGATATTTGTCCTACCTTCTTCGCATGCCTTCGTGGTGTAGTGGTCAGCACGCTCGACACGTACTCGAGAGGTCCGTGGCACAAGTCCCGGTGAGGGCATTGCTCATTTTTCACTCCTTCTGCTTCGAAATAACCTAATGTTCCTACAGTGGCTCCCAAACTGAAAGTTGGTGGATGATGATTCTCCACCACCAGGATTTGGCGATTGGGTCTCCTAGTCCCCATTCGCCTTTTCAAAGAGGATGCATATAAGATATTTCTTCCTCCTTTATAGCATGCATTCGTGGTGTAGTGGTCAGCATGCTTGGGGTCTATCGAGAGGTCTGTGATTTGAGTTCTCGCAAGAGCATTGCTCATTTCTTCATCTCTCCTGCTTTCAAAAAATACTTGATGTATCTACAATACATGAATGTAAAATTGAAAATTGGTTATTTGTACTCATGTCTGTAGTTATTTAAAGATTATGTTTGTTCCATGTTGCATCTAAGAACTCGTCTTCAGATGTTTTTCTCGAGAAACCTGCATCTGTGATGAATTTATGCATAATAGAAGGACATTTTTCCTTTCACCTTTATAACAAGAACGCTTCGGGATGAACTATTCAGGCTGTTGCTTCACAAGGCTCATTCACATTTAAGAATGCAACATCGAGCAAACACTTTTCACTATACTGGCTGTGGTGACACATGCTGTTGGGTGCTGTCCGCTGCACTTGACAGTCGGATAATAAGCGTTGAACTCAAAGTGGCTTTAGCCTTGTATCAGTGGAAGCTGAGCTGATACCTTTCATTATATTCAAAATGGAGACAGATGGTATTTCGCAAAAAATTCTTGGTTTGGTCATAAAGTGTTAAAAATATCATATCTATTTACTTGCGGTTTGATTGGAGGTAAGAATACGTTCAATACTGCTAAATCGATTAAAGTGTTTTTCACGAAAAATTAAAAGTCCTTTTAAAGCCTAGAAGTCTTTGAAATTTTTAGGCATTTGAAATTTTTATGCATTTTTAGGCCTATCTTTGAAATTAGTTAGGCGTTTAGTTGCACACGGTTAAGCGTTACATTAATCCCAAAGCCATTTTCAGTGGTTATCTATTATCAATACAGCATTTCTAGTGGCGCAACGTCTCGAAATATTGAAGATAAACTCTCTTTAATGTTTGAAATAAAGGTTCGTCTAAGAATCATAAGTAGCTACGAGAATATTTTTAGCTACATACTTACTTAATGTGTATTGCGCCTTGATTATATCATCAAAATTGACACAAAAAGGCTACATTAATTCGAAGTATTCTATTTAGGCAACTTACTAAAAACTGTAATATACTAGTGAAATAAAATTTTAACGTCTTTAACATTGAATGTCCGTGTATTTTCTTCTGTAACATTCAGAATATATCAATAATTATTTAAAACTCGGATTACAAGGCAGATCCTCTTATAATCCTGCAGTTTGTACCCGAAATTATTAAAATTTCCTTTTCCTTTGGATTTTAATAAATTTTCTATGTCATTACTTTGTTACCTTACTTTCTTTTACACTTGTAGCAT
The DNA here is from genome assembly GCA_000611955.2 of Stegodyphus mimosarum. Lineage (NCBI taxonomy): Eukaryota > Metazoa > Arthropoda > Arachnida > Araneae > Eresidae > Stegodyphus > Stegodyphus mimosarum. The sequence goes on along the minus strand of KK120282.1, from coordinate 371,592 downwards.
ATTGTTCCAACGTGTTAAATGATTTGCAAGCATTTGACCACCGAGCAGAATGCCAAACTGCCGCAAAAATCAGCAGAGAGACAATGCGGTTGTAGGGATTTATACTAATTCCAACTAACGCGTTGAATTTAATTTTATGCTTACTTTCCTATAAGCCTTCAGTTTCCCTAATTGTCAATGAATATTTAAATTTGGTAGCTCGCGTGAAGTAATGCAAATTCTACCTTGAGGAAAGAAGATTTAAATACTGAGTTCCAGAAGGCAAGTTAGAGAGTTTGGGCGAACACTACTTTTTGTACCGTGAGCATCTGCTCTGCATTTATTGCTGGTTAACTTGACGTGTCAGCTATTACCTTGCTGCCACTAGATTTTCAACGATGTTTTAGCAAACAGAATATTCTGAGTCATGTAGCGTAATTCTATTACTCATTAATATCTTCAAATTTTTAGTTTAGTTCTTGTTATTTGAGCCGTCCGAGTTCTTGTTATCTGAGTTACCGCTCGAGTGAGGCGTAATGTGTTAGCATCAAGTCAACGCATTGTGAATTTTAAAGAGTCAATAAAGGGCTCTTTTTCCCCTTCTCCTGTGTGGTTTCTACACGTATTTCAGCTGTTACATTAGAAGATATACCAGAGGGCTCAACAATGGTTTGAACGCCAGCGAGAATAAAACGCAAGAATTTTGTTGTTTAGTTGAAATTGAATGCCATCGGTTACCACAGTATTAACGTGGTTTTACAAAGAAACAAAACCGCATTAATGGATATTGAAGACACTTTCAATTGGATAAAATGCAATAATGTTAGCAGAATAAGAAGAGAGTTTTAGGGAAAAAAAGGAACACGAGAGTAATTATTTTATATTTATATTTCAGTAAAATTTTAGCTAGTTTTTTTTATCAAACTACGAGTATATTTTATCTGGATTTGTTTCCAAATTTAATGCAGTCGAAAGACTCATAACATAAGATAAATTAGTTAATTTAGAACTTACAATATAATATCTTTTAACGTAAAATAGTTTCATTAAATAAATCTCAATAAAAATTGCTAAAAGATAAAACAGGTAAATAAAAAATTGGACATTTGCACTAAAGAATTAGCAAAAGTAAATAAATAAATAAATAAATATATAAATAAATAAATAAATGGCAATTTTTTTCAGTTCTAATGCAGATCACATATAAAACGAATTTAAACTTACTATATTATTAAAAATTCCAAACAAAGTTTTAACAATCTAAAAGTAACAATCTAAAATTTTTAAGAATCATTTTGACTTTGCAAAAGAAATTGTGTTCCTACGTTTATAAATGCTACTCCATCTACTTTCCTCAGTTATACTTAAAAAAAAGAAAGAAAGTAAAAAACAAATCTATGTTGCTGTCCGGAAGATTATGCTTGCATTTTTAAGTGAGTAAAACTCCGTTACAAGCAGAAAATTCAAAATGAAATTCCCGGAAGGGACATGTATTTTTTATCACTTTAATAAGTAAATAATTTCAAAGACCTTCTTTAACACTTCAAAAGTCATTAAAAGCATTCCTTAAGTCGAACAATGTTGCTGCCATTTTTACAAATGAAAGTTCTTTTCCAGCTTTATTTAATTACAAGATATGCTACTAAATAAAATTAAGGCTTAAAAAGTTGCATTTTTTAAAGCTTATTTCTCGTAGAATTTTTTTTTCCGTGGGGAATACTTTTAAAAAAATATTTTTTCTTCTTTATAAATATTTTTCGCCTTTTATTCTTTAGATTTATCCTATTCCTTTCTCCACTTTATTATTGAGTTTTTAACAGATAATGTATTACTAGCAATTAATATTTTCGAATAAAAGTTCGCAAGAATATTTCTAAGTAGTATTTGGGCTTTACTTAATTAGGAAGTGTAAAATTTTCGGTGTAAAAGATCCAAAGAAATTAAAAAGAAAGCAATTTCTATATATTAATAATTTTCTCTTTTCAAAACATGTTTTTTAATAAACGTTTAGATGTTATATTTATGACGGAAATTTTTCTTACTTATTTCAATTAAAAACAGTATAATATACTTTTTGTTAAAATTCTCGAACTTTATTGAATAGAAGCACAAACAAATATAAATACGTTTTTAAATTACGTGAAAGGTTGTAGTAAAGAATTGCTACAATTACTGAACTCATTAAATGTTTGGTAGCATAAAATCACCATATTTAATAATGAATATAAAAATTAATGAGTTTAAACATAGAATTCCAGCCCATTCATGCTACTGGCTATATTAAATATATGGATAACCCATTTGAGACATTTGTGTTTTACAGATGAGGAAGCTGTCCAAACGGATAGTAGTTGTGATTCTAACTATCGTATCGATGGGTTCGGGTTTGAATCCCGGAGAAGGCACTGATGTTCGCAAATGTATAGTGTCTGTGCAGCATGGGGTACGTTAAATATGTGAAGAGCCAGAAGTCCTCTTGAGAGGTTGAGGGAGGGAGTACAGAGATGGGAGACACCCAGACCCGTTCCCCTTGGGTTTTCTCCTTCAAAACTGGGAACAAAACTGAGAAAAGTTGTGCTGTCACATGTATGGTGCCCAAGGCTGTTGCGATCGACAAGCATTATCTTGTTTCCTTTCCACGATGAATTTCGTGGGCTTGTTCTCATATCAGCAACTAAAATAACATTAATTAGTCCCTTTGTTAATTAAATGGAAAACGTATAGTGTTACAAACTTACTTTGTCAACTAAGTAGAAAAATACTCTTTATCGACAATCAATATATACCGACATTTGGGTGACAGTCTCCTATCTAATACCTTTCAGAGCTGCTCCAGAACTTGAAACGGAGATCGTAAAAACATTGACATACAAACGTTGATCGTACAAACATTTCATTGTACAAACAAAACACGAAATGTCAACGAGGAAATGTTTGTACGCGAAAATAGAACACTCTGCCTTTTACTTTGTTGTGGCTAATAATGCTGCAAACACTTCGAATTACATCTCTGATCAAAATACCAAAATTGGTGATTCAGTTTCTAGCACTCTGAGTGGCACGAATGTTTTAATGTGCTCATGGAGAACTATACTGAAGCCGCATTTAATAGCCAGAGTTTTGTAATTATTTATTTTAGTCTCTGTTTTCATAAACTTCCATTGATTAAGATGCTATTTACAGCATTAAAGAAAGTAAGAAAGCAACATATTTTAAATTATAAACTAATATGCATCAAGAAACAACAAATCTCATGACCGGATAAAGGCTGTCTTCCCACTCGGGAAGCTAGAGATAGCTAACGTGCTAAAAGATTATTTCTCGGAAGCACACACAAAAGAAAGCGACCAATTCTTATGAATTTGTTTCCTCTTCCTCTTCAGTGCTATGGAAATTGGAAAATCTTAAACTCCCCAATTTATAATAGAATGACAGAGTGTCTTTGTTTCAATAACTAGAAGTTTTCTGAAAACAAAAATATTCCATTAACTACAAGATACTAATAAGAAATCGTATTTAAAAATCTTAATTCCATTTATGTGTTAGTGGAAGTACCCGATGCCAGTTTAGTTAGGTTGAAGGTAATGCATCTAACAATAGAGAGAACGATATTGTTGTAATCTTTCTCTAATAACGGCGCAAAAAATACGATTCATAGTCATACAGCTTTCAATCTGATGCGATATGGAACCCACACAAAAAATTTCGATAGAAAAATAACCCAATTCTTTCTCATTATATCAGCCACAATGGTACTTAGTTTTAAATGATTTTAGTCTTTCTAATCAAGTGTTGGTAAAAGCTCAAGTTCCAGCCAATACTTAAACCTATATTCAATTTTAGTCGGTTAAATGTGGCAATAAATTGATCATGATCGATCAGAAATCAATTATGTGAACAAACAAACAAGCACACAAACAGACATTCTCCTTTAGATATAGAGATTTTGTGAAACTTACAAATTTTTGATTAACAAACTATATGATTTGAAAGCGAGCAGTAGCAACACTTTTCGTAGTAAAGCATTTTTATCTTTAACGCGCGAGACTGTAGCCATTCGGAAAAACGAGTGAGAAAATTAGTGTTTTCAGAGTTTTTAATTAATATCTCGGTTGGCTGAAATCGTACAAGCATGGGAATAGTCGAAATGGCTTCCCACGAATTTTTGGAAATGGGAATAATGTACTTAATGTTTGGTAAGGCTATTTTTCTTTCATTGTAAAACTTAGGAATTTTTTATTAACAAACTCTACGATTTAAAAGTGATCAGTGGCAACACTTCTCGAAATGAAGCAGATTTTTATCTCCAGCGTGCGAGACTGTTGCCACTCGAAAGAATGAGGTCGAAAATTAGCGTTTTCAAAGTTTTTAATTAATATCTCTGATTTTAGCTACTTCTTTCTTGGAAAAAGTGGACGACGACCTTTCTGGGACCCAGAGAAGAATTTTAGAAAGTTTGGTGACGATAGCTATGGTAATGACTACGTTAATCGTGAACAAAAACACAGATATTCTTCTTTACGTATATACATCGGTTGCTGTTAAGTAAACTAAAGCCAAATTTCTGTCTGTTGCGTTACAATGTCTTTGTGCTAGGGATATCAAATAGATATCTGTGGATATTGGAGGAGAACAGGAGTTCTTAGCCAAGGAGGAATTCTCCCTAGAGAGAAGGTACTTACGCATTATATCAACCACCTTAGTAGAAGTCGCCAGATTTACAGAAGTTGCCAAACTATGGTAACTGTTATGTTTATGCCAATTAAAAAAAGATAAAATTATTGCCTGGCTAGAATCATCGACAATTATAATTCCTTTCACAGTACAAATATTATGTCACAGTACAATCATTATACAATTGAAATTCAAGAGTGTGAACATAACCTCTAATTTGTTTTAAAATTTTGCGTTGTGATATGGAGTAATAACCTATGTACGGAGTGCACGGGACATACATATGTGTAAAGTAATCACAAGATAAGCAGACTTATTTTGAGAAAATACTATTTATTGGGGGAAGGGGTAAAGTTAAAAGTAACAAACTGCCTTTTCTATGATAACAAATGTAATGGTGACAGTACATAAAATTTAGGAAGTAACGGCTGGTAGAATGGCCATACCCACCAGAATTTTGAAAATTTCAAATAACTTCAGACTTTTACATAAATTGCATTGAGTATGCTAAAAGAATAAATTAATATATATTAGTCACATAAAGATACCATCCAGCTAGCGCCGAAAGGAGCGAAAATTACTGCACTACTTATCCCAGAAATATTTTTCGTTTTAAAAGGACGAAACATTTCTCAAAGGATTCATTACAAGTATCATATTAACTATTGCCCAAAGTACCGGCTTACACCGGATAAAAGATGAGCACGGAAATAACCGGTTAATAATATATGATTATACATTATTAATCGGTTAATTATATGTTATTAACCGAATATTAATTTTAAAATCATTACCAGTACATAGTCTAAATAAATCTAATATTGCACAGTTCATGAAGCTGTGTTAAAGAAAGGAGCAGCGATTAAGCACCTGAAACAAAATGGAAAAGCATATGAAAAAAAATGTAGAGAAGTTGAATAATAAGATATTCTTTTAAGGTATTTACTAGAGTGAAGTCGAAGGATTCTTGTCATCACCCAGGGACCATATCGTCGCCGTCACCTCTCTTCTTCTCGAGCAAATTCCACCAAACACTGCTCGACGAGTCTGTTCCTGCAAACATCTTCGCACTGCTGCTTGCTGAAGTCCCCTCTCTTCTGGCAAACACGGTCTATCAAGCCCTGAAACCAGCCCCCAAAAGATCACCATCCATTTCAGAAGAAACAGATGATAGGTGGCTCCAACCTTCTACCAGACGGTTACCAAGTTTGGCAGGAAATCTATGTTTTCGCAGCAAGCACGTCAGATACCTGGGTAGTCAAGTGCGAATCATGTCCCGATGGCGTAATGGCAAACCGCACATTCAGTTGAACAAAGTTAAACGAATTACGCGCCAGCGCATGCCCAGAAGAGAATTTGGCTCAATTACGACTTTGGCGTAATTTGAAAAGAAGATAATTATGGTTATATGGTTGATATTCTGTTATCTTGACGCAAACAGTTCGGGGTTTTAAAACTTGTTAGGTTGTATGTTGCTTCATTACTTAGAGCGTAAATATCGATTGTAAACTCCACAAATTTTCGTTTAAGAAGAATTACAAAACAGGAAACATTACATGAAGATGTTTATTGATTGTACTTGAGCTGAATGTTTATTGATTGCACTTCTAAGGAATAAAAGCAATCGATTATTTACTATGCGTTCCATTCATAAATACTTTAACAAGTTAAGAATATTTAGTTTAAACTACTGAATTAAATTCAAAGAAATTATTACAAAAAATTGATACTAAATGTAATGTTTATGAACAAAATAAACCAAAATGAAATGAAACAGAAGCAAGTGCAATAAGCACAAAAAAAGTGTCCATAGTATTGCAATCGTAAAGAGTCGCTAAGGCCTACATGACGAACAGGTTTGTGTAGGGTTGTTTATTTTTATTCGCCAGTATTTTCTCCCACGCCAGCGGTACACTATTGAGCATGCGCAGTAAGCGAAATTCGTTAACATTGATCAACTCAATGTGCGGTTAGCCATTACGCGTCCCGATGTCTGTTGCAAAAATTTACTGGCCTTTATTAAAGGTCGCTCTTTACACAAGATTCAGCTGGACAATCTAAATATCTCCCCCCTCTCAGACGGGTCCGCAGGGCAAACTCGTAGAAACTACTAGCTTCGCATCGAGGTCCCGAATCGCTACATATCGCTTGTTAAGTCACCTTGAGAAAAAACAAAATCCCCTTTTCAAATCCTTTTCCAAGCAACGACAGCAGATAAAGCCTTTCCAGACAAAAACTAGAAAACATTGAAAAATTGACAGATCTCTGCATGAATTTAATCATGCACGGATTTAATTTAAGCCAATTTAGCTTTTATTTTAAAATTTATTTCAGTAATCTTGTAATATTTAATACTAAACTTAAAGCTGCTGTTAGAAAATATAACGTTGTTATTGTGACTAATATCGCTTGTATGATATAAGAGCAAGCCCACGAAATTCATCATGGTAAGGAGGCAACATTGGCCTGTCATTGGTAAGAGCTTTGCTCACCATACATTTGACAATAAAACTGCTCAGTTCAGCTCCCAGTTTTGAAGGAAAGCTGTCTTCGAGAGTCCCTCACCCTTCTTCTCCTACCACCAACCTCACGAGAGGACTTTCTGATATTTAGAGTGCCCCATGCCGCAGAGACACTATACATTTACTATACACTAGAAATGATTTTTCACGGATTCGAACCCGGGCCCTTCGACACGGCAGTCAGTGTCCCTAACGACTACACCTGCTGGGTGGGAAGAAGTATTATAATATTAATGATATCGTAATTAAAATAAATATGTTTTAATTGCTAATGCATTCACGATTCTGCACTTCAACGTTCATATTTAAGCACAATGTGAAAGCTGAAATAGTATATTCATGCAATATCCTTGCTACAGTCTACTTTTAACGAAATAAGAAGAATAGATACTTAAATTAAACTAATAATATTCAGTTCCAAATCTGGAACTAAATATATTGATAGAAAGGACTATGCATAAATTGCCTTAGGAAAGACATATTTAAACTTTATCAAAGTGGCTTTATTCCTTTTACGAAGATCTAAAACATGTAACAATGAAGAATAATGGAACGATTGTAAGACTCCCAGAGCGACATTTATTTAACAAAGCTGATAAGTATGTCCTAAGGATGAGAATTAATGATTGCAATTTGGAAGTCTTTTAAGTGGAAATAATTATTATTCTGCGTTAAGGCGAGGTAAAAGACTAAGACATTATTTTTGGTTAGTCCTTTATCTGGTATTTTACAAGTGCGTATTAAAAAAACAATTTATGCATGTTCAGTTTCCAGCCTGTTTAAATCAAAAGGGAGATATTCATTACCTTACAAATTAGCACTTCATTCCCCCAAATGATTAACGAACACAATGCAAAAATTATACATTCCGGTTAATGGTTTTAATCTAAGTAATAATGTTGCCATATCTTTTAAGAAGAAAAGACGTGCTTTTATGTGAATATGTATTAAGAATGAAGTTCCCGAAGCTTAGAAATTTCGTTTCATTTAACATATTCATAAACTTGAAAATGTACATTAAAATTACCACAAGTTTAGTCGAGAAAATAAATACAGTTTTATAAATAACCTACAAAATATGTTTGACTTACAGAAATGCTAGTGAATAAAATATTAACTGGCTTATACTTAATCCATGAACCTTAAAATTAAAATCTTTATTTACGTTTATTATTTATTTATAAATCGAATTCATTTAATTTGAATTATCAAATTATTATATTATCTAATTTACTAGATTTATTACTATTTATTTATAAATTAAAGTATTATTTACTACGCAAACTGTTTTTAAAATTTTTTTCCTTGGAGGTAGATTTATTAATTTCAGTATTCTCTGAGCATCAATCAAATTATCATGATTTTTCTTGGCTACGTTATTCGGCGAATATAACAATCATTTTAATTGAAAAGTATATAGGAAACCAAAGTGAACCCAAGGTAATTGCCAGATGGAGATCTGAAATAAAACAAATTCAGGTATTGCAAATATTTACTGATAATTCGCCTAAAAATATATCATTAATTTTAACTTAATTATGGATTTTAAAGGATAATTGTTGACCTTTTTAAATAATTATCTGCTACTTAAGAGTTAAATCGAAATTTTAACTCATAGCCAAATAACCTGAATTTGAAACTTTAATAGCAAGTTGTAATTTTAGAATTTGAAAAGGGAAAATTTACTGTCATTGAATAAAAAGAAAATATCAAAATAGTGTTGCTTGCATACGGGTTCGTAACAGATTTAATGAGCAAGTCCGATAATAGGTTAATAAAATTTATTTTTATAACAAGAAATACTTCACAACTCTGGAATTTTATACAGAAATATTCGTGCAAATGTTGATAGTATCAGTATAATCAGTAGTAGTATAATCAGTAGTTACACTTCAAATTCCTAGAACGTTAAACACAAGGCAATGCAAAGCATATCTAAAGAGAAAGCTAACTCGGATTAATCTCAGTTCACGCGGAACTACAGCTCACAACGACAATAACTAAACAATTGAACTCAGTGCCCTCTCTCCGGCCTTTATAGTTTTCAATCAGCCGCCGAGATATTTCTAGTACTTTTTGCATCTCGAAATTACTGGAAAGCAATAAAAGTGTGGAATTACGGTTACAGCTAACATAGCTTACATTTATTTAATTTCAAATGTCGCCAAATTTGGCGACTTTTGGTAATTTCTCGCCAATTGTGACTACAAAATAAATGGCCAAAGTTGCCAATTTGGCGATATCTCGCCAAATTTTCGATTTACCCTTTTACTCAATGTCAAATGCACTTGCCCTTGTATTCTTACCTTTTCGGCATAGCTTTCTCTTAAAACTCATTTCGCTTTGCGTTACAAAGAAAATACAATAATTTCGTATATAACTACACTAAAATCATCTAGCTGTGTATAAAATTCGTAACAATATTGTTATTAAAATTCAGTTGAGATTTCTGTCATTAATAACAGTTATTACAAACGAAACGTTATAGCCACCTGTAAAATAAAATTTCACTGGAGTAAAATATTTCACAGCTACGAGATTCTATTAAATATAAGATCCTCTGCGTCTAAATCTCAATCAATTAAAATTTTGAAATAAAACTGAAGAAAATCTTAGCAGACTTTTGTCACATTTAATAAAAGTATTGAAAATTTTCACGTTTGATCAATAATATCATATGGTTATTGACGCTGCTTTCTTTATTTCGATACCTGATTAGCTACAAATGAAAGTAATACATTTACTTTCCCTGCTTAATAATGAACATTTTGAACTCTCAAAGATGGTTTACGAATTTTACAATTTTTAGTTAAAACTTTTAAAACACTACTGAAGAATATCTTAGCAATGTTTTGTTACACACTGTTGGATTTCTATTATTTTTACTAACACTTATTTTAACTTGTTAGTCTTTTCTGCCCCTTCTGATTTCCCTCGCGTTTCTTCACAGGTATGTAAATAGTTATGTGGTTAAACAAGAGTGTATTTATTGTAATGTAAACTGATGTAGGAGAAAGGCTAGTCAGAGCACGTTTTCGTTATTCAGCGCGCACGTTGCTATTGCTACCAGCTGTTTGAATTTTATTTCTTGGCTTAGCATTCTTGTCGCCGAAGTTAACATCAGGCCATTGTAGGTTTCTAAGTCAAACTGCTAAGTTAAATTAAATTATGTAGTGTGGCACTACTAGTTGTGTTTAATTTTAGTTTATTACGTTAAGTCCAAGCTCCTCACCACAAGTGGCTGGTAACAGTGTAAGCACGTAAGTCCATGCAGTCTGTAAATAATTGTGTTTAATAAAATGGTCTTTTACACCTTTAACCTCTTGATTTTATTTTGTAGTGTTTGCGAAAAGTCGCAGCACAGAATTTCAAGAAGTCCAGTTACAGTGTATGTTAACAAAGAAGACACTTACAACATTGGTTATCAAAACCCAAAAATAAAGTATTTCTGCAATTCGATCAACAAGATGTACGGGTATTGACTCTGTTTTCGTCATTTCACTACCTGATTAGTTAAAATAAATGAATGTGTTTACATTAATCTGAATTATCTCAGTTGTTAAAATGAGGCTTTAGAAGTAATGGCAGTAATTTTTTGTTATTTTGCCTACTTACGCATGTGTTTGTCCTTTCCGAACCTTCATTGATGAACTATAAATTTTACAATTTTTAATTTAAAATTCTGAAATACTACCGAAAATATCCTAGCACTGTTTTGCTACACGGGTTACCCAAACACCCAAAATGAAGTGTTTCCGCATCTAAATCAACAAGATTATATGGTTATTGATTCTGCTTTCTTTAGTTCAATACAGCTTCCGTAAGATGAGAACTTTGCAATATCCGATCAATTTCAAATGAAATTAATGTATTTACATTAATGTAAATTACTTCGTTTAAGAAAATGAGGCGTCAAATGTAACGGGATTAATTTTAGCTTGCCTACTTAATCATGAGTTCGTTCGCTTTGAGTACTCAGTGGTGAGCCACACAACAAGACCTGGAGTGACCGAGTTAATGTCGTTATTGCTGTTGCTTGTGCTCACTTGTCTGAAATAGACAGCCCAAACCCACGAAATTCCGCGTGGCAAGGAGCACTAGATTACGCCTGCTGTTGGCAACAGCCTTGAGCACCATTCAGGTGACAGTGCGATTTACCTCAGTTCCGCCTCCCCCCCATTTTGAAGGAGAATAATTTTGAAGGACAGGTCCGAGAGTCTCCCACCCCTCTCCCCTTCCACCAAACCATACCAGAAGACTTTCGGCTCGCCGCCTATTTACACTACCGCCATTCCGAACAGACACTATAAATTTACAAACATCCATGCCTTCTCCGCGATTCGAACCCGGGTCCTTCGGCACGGCAGTAGGCGAGGCTAACCACCAATACCGGTTGGGCGGCGATCAAGTTACTACTATGTAGAAAGAGCCCTCAACTAATTCCCTTGCTGTGAATATTTGCATTAGCTTATATTATGCTAGATGTATAGATCGTCAGACTGCAACTTTTGTCTACAAACGCATAACTTTCCTGCTGCATCCGGAGCATACGATTGGCCACCAAGTTCATTTTGTGCAATTGCATTTCTTGTTCTAAACTTTTTGTACAAACCCCAAATGTTTCTTTCAAACGCCAGTTTCGTTTATGAGTAGTTTTAACTGCATAGGTTAAAAAAATCTGAAAGGTTTCAGATATTAAATTACGTCCAAATAGGCGTTTTTAACGTTTTGTATGTTACCCTCATTTATTAATTGTGATGTTCATCGCACTTAAACCATAAAATTCAGTTCAACAGCAATATCGCAAAATAATTTTAAAATGAGTATATCTTTAGAATTTCCGATACACAGTTCCGCGCGCTTTAGATAAAAATGTTTTTTCCCTGTACAATATTGCCATTGTTCGCTTTTAAATTGCTTTTAAATCGTTCATCAAAAGTTTGTTAAAATTTTACAAAATATGAAATAGATAATAAAACAAATTCCAAATTTGGGCTTACAGATGTGCATATTCGGTTGGAAACCTACGTTATTCAAAACTGGATGGCTCTAGGTAGCTGTTGTTTTATCACATTTGAAAAAATATACATACATTTATGCAGATTCTTCATTATTTACTTTCTTTAAATATAATACAGGGCTGCAATATTTTGTGGCAACAGTTTGAAAAGTGATTCAGACTTTTAATGTTTCTAACCCTAAAATCCCCAAAATGTACTAAAAATGTACTTTGTTTTAATGTACTAAAATCCCAAAACGAAAACCATAGTCCTTCATTTACAAAGCCCCTTTGGCCTAAAAAAACATGAATATTAACTTAAAAGCAAAGATTGCTCTCTGGTGGTCTTTCTATGAACGATTTTGTCATAATGCTTTTCTCAAACTCTTACATATTCTCTGAAATCATGCTTTGTTGTAATTGAATCACTGATGCTTACGCGATTCATTTATTTTCAGAAATTTACACGCAGCTTTCATTTTATTACTGAATAGAATTAACTCTCTTAATCATCGACCATTTTATTTTTAAATGGAGTTGGGACATGAACTTAAATTTCAGTAATTGGAAAACTCGTTTACTAACTTTTGATTCAATTTTCTGAAAATGCTGCGTTTTATATGCTGAGGAAATACAACGTTTTTTAAAAACGTGCCTTTGAAAAAGGTCTTTTCTATTTGAGACTGAAAGTTTGATCGTGCTGCTGCATCTTAAATCCCTATTCACAAAACGAAATAAAAGAACAAAATATCGTATTTTTTCTTTTATGTTAAAGTGATAGTTCTAATAGCAGACGAATCTTGAAGTCTCTTGTATAAAGAGGATAAAAATCAGATTGAAAGTATTCTTTCATGAAAAGAGGATTATTTCTTCATAAATAAACAATTTCTCACTAGTTTCTTTGATGAATTTAATGTATGTTTCGCATGAAAGTAATGCAGAACCACTTAAAACGTTATTATTTTGAAAAATAAGAGGTAGATGAAACAAAAAATATCTTAATGATTAGAATATTTAATTTATAAAAATCGTTTGAAATCACCTATATTAATTAATCTTTTTTTGACATACTCGACCGGCGTTTTGTTCTTTGTCTATAATCTTAAGTACAAGAATTCATTGTTTCTAACAGATTTTACTATTTGTAACCCAAAAGACGTTAGCCCAGAAAAGCTATTGACTTTATTTTGGCATTTTGCGTCGAAAACTTTAAAAGTCTGAACCACTTTCCAAATTTTTGCCATCAAATATTATCGCCCTGTATTCTAGTTAAAGAAATTAAATAATGAAGAATCTCTATAAATGTATATATGTTTCTCGCATTGTGATAAAGCAACGGTACCTAGAGCCATTAAATTTTGAATAACACATATCTCCACCCGAAAGCCCAAATTTGGAATTTGAATTTGTTTTATTATCTGTTTCATATTTTATAAAGCACTTATGAGTTTTTGATTAGGAAACTCAAAGATTTCAAAGCGAAGAATGGCAACACTGTACCAAAAAAAAACATTTTTATCTCCAGCGCGTGAAACAGTGTAACGGAAATTCCAAAGGTATGCTCTTTTTTATATTATTTTGCGATATTGTTGTTGAATTGAATTTTATGATTTAAGTGAGATGAACATGGTATTTAATAAATAAAGGTAACACGCAAAACGTTACAAAAACGCGCCTTTGGGCGCAATATAAAATCTGAAGGCTTTCAGTTTTTTTTAATTATTAATTTTCTGTTTTTTTTTATTTCATTTATCTGGGCTTTATCTGATATGGATTCCTAACTACTGCCATAGTTGAGCGCTTTTCAATAATTTGTTAACAACTGTATTTACAGCACTAATACTAAATTCGCAAATGAAATTTAAATTTTGGTGCATTCCCTCATACGTATCCTACTATATTTTGCTAGCAGAACGAACGCATCAACTAACAATACTAAGTTAAATTTTAATTGCAGATTTTGGCGAAAGATGTTATTATTTCTGAGTTATCTGATTTACTGTCTAGAATGTTCAATCTTAATTTCACAACCTAGAATAAAATTTTAAAAATATCTAAAAGGTTTCAGATTTTAAATTAGGTCCAAAGGTTTTTTTTAACATTTTGTGTGTTACCTTTATTTTTTAAATATGTTACCGTTAAAATATGAAAT
>KK120282.1:320184-357017 GCA_000611955.2 Stegodyphus mimosarum | reverse complement strand
TTTTGTTTTAGAAATAATGTTCTTTGTAATTCCAAGTGTCATTTTAGTAATCCTTGTTGTAACAAACGATTTTATGGTACGTTTCCATAAATACCATTTATACGCTGCATAAATTAGATAAATTGCTTCTTTTTCATTTTAATTGTCTATCATTAGTTTATTTATAGAATATCTAGTTATTTCATTTTAAATAAATTGTTTATTTTACACTTTAACTGTCTCTCATTAGTTAATTTATAGAATACCTAGTTATTTCATAGAATAACTAGTTAAAGTGTCAAATTATTAACATATTACACAGTTTAATGGACACGATCAGTTATTTCATGGAATAACTAGGTATTCTATGAAATAACTGCATTATATACTTTAACGGTAACAGATATATAAATTACTCTTTGCACTTAAACCATAAAATTCAGATCAAGAGCAATATCGGAAAATAATTTTAAATTGAGCATTGAGCATATATATCTTTAGAATTTCCGATACACAGTATCGCGCGCTTGAGATAAAAATGTTTTTTTTTTCTGTGCAACGTTGCCATTGCTCGCTTCGAAATCCTCGAGTTTGTTAATCAAAATATCGTGAAAGGTTTACAAAACATGAAATCGATAATAAAACAAATCATGAACTTAAAATTTGGGCTTCCAGAAGCCCATATTCGGGTGGAAACGTCCAATATTGTAAATTTGATGGCTCTAGATACCGTTGTGTTGTGTTATCACAATGCGAGAAACATGCATACATTTATGAAAATTATTCATTATTTAATTCCTTTTAATGTAATGCAGCGCGATAATATTTGGTGGCAACAATTTAAAAAGGGAAACAACGCTTTTAGTGAATCAATGCAAAATGCCAAAACGAAATTAACAGTCCTTCTGGGCAAATTGTCCCTTTGGACTAATAATAAATATTCAAGTGAGAACAATTTTTGCTTCGATGTTTTCCGGAGGTTCCAGAAACGAGATTTATGAAAAAGGATTTTTACAATATTAATATACTCAATTCTATAGTTCAAAAGTTAGGTCCCTTATTATGATAAAAGTTTCAAAAATTACTCTCTTAAGCTACTAACGTTTAAAACTCTTTGGACGAAAACTTCATAATAAGAATTTGTAAAACATTTGATCATACGGTCTGCCGATATAATCAGCATTATTTATTCTCTGGTTAAAGATGTTTGAATGTTTTAATAAATCAAGCATGTTTTGAAGAATTTTCTCTTCCTCCATAGCGTGCTGTCGTAGTGTAACTGGCAGCCCGTCCGGCTAGCATTCAGAAGAACCTTGGTTCGAAACCCGGCATAAGCATAACAGTTTCTCCTATTCCTCTTCTCGAAAACGTAATATCTCTGCAGCGACAGCAATTTCTTTTAGAATTTTTTTTAACTAGAAGCGTGAGACAAATAGCTATTTCTTACATGTTCTCAGTTTATAAATTTCGGTATGCCTAAACTAAATTGTTTTAAAGCTTTTGGTTTATAATTTTTTTGCTCTTTTAAAGTTCTTTTTTGATCAAATAGAAAACCTATAACTATCAAAAGATAGTCATAGCTGTATATTCCTCTATAATCTTTCATTTGAATTTCTTCATTTTGTTTTAGTTATTACTGTTTTGATAAGTCACGAAAGATTAGTGTGTCTAGCATTACACTGACATTTGTTAGTGAGGAATTTTTGTTTTCCTAAATTTACCAATATCATATTCAAACAGTACACTCAGAAAAAATGGACCTATAATGGTTGGTTATATGCCATGCACTGTCCTCCAAATTCTCCGACGAAAAGCGCATAATAGGCAATTTTTTTATTAATGAATGTTTCATCTCTGTCCCGTTCATTTTTTGCTTTTCAGTTTTTGTATTTTGCCAGTTTTCCTTTTTTTGCTTTATTCTAACGACTATTTTTTTGCCGACTTTCTTTTCCATGTTTCCAGAAGTACAAAATCCTCTTGTAATCTGAACCGTTTAAGTACTTTTTTATGGTATGTTAATGTACATAAAAGTTTGTATGGCACATATAGACTTACGCACATATACAGAGTGATTCTAAAATATCTGGCAAAAATGTAAAGCACGTTTTGTAGCGGAAATGACGCAGTGAGGTGGTA
Source organism: Stegodyphus mimosarum (assembly GCA_000611955.2). Taxonomy (NCBI): domain Eukaryota; kingdom Metazoa; phylum Arthropoda; class Arachnida; order Araneae; family Eresidae; genus Stegodyphus; species Stegodyphus mimosarum. Next base: position 354,902 of record KK120282.1, on the reverse strand, counting down.
AAATGCGCTGCTAATATTTGTAGGTGAAAGCGGACTACTGTCGTATACCATCATCCTTGTGCGAAATGGGAGCGGTATGCATAGCAATGGTGAAAGCTGATCTTGGCCAAATGCCTTTCATCTACAAGCTTATGCAAGAAAATTAAGAAACTACTCAAAGGATGTACAGATAACAATTGCCAAGTAGATAGCTCCCAAATAGCTAAACGTTTGAGTATATAAAGCAGCAGTGGATAATACCTTGCTGCTAGACGAAATATCGCAGAATTGCAGTGCAGGAAGCTGTACTTTATACATCTAAGGATAAGTCAAGCCAATCGGAGGATAAGTATGGCATGCGTTGGATATCAGCGAAACAAATGCTTGAAACGAAAACGAAATGCATCCACATCATTTGCAGACATTTCAGGTATTGAAGATGGACGATTATCCATTGCATGCTAACTTTGCTTTGCTGCAACATCTAATAACTTCTGAGCAGGCTTCAGAAAAGTCTGAATTCCTTTCGTATGTCTTGTTCACTGATCAAGTTTCGTTTGGGTAGATTTAACATCCACTAATTTCAACTTCGGGCCCACCATAATCACGTGGCATGAAATTACATGCCTACCAGGACAGATCCTTCATTACGTTTGAGCTGGCATGGTGCCAGTTGTACTTATACTACCTGTACAGTCTATTTAATCACTTATATGGTCTCATGTATGGAATCTTTCTACAGGATAATATGCGAAACTTCTTGTCGATGTCCCTCTATCTATTTGTACACGAATATGGTTTAAGCACGATGTAACTTCAGCTTACTTCAGCAGAAATTACCTCGACAATATTTATAGTCTCCTCTGAATCGGAAAGCGTGGCCTAGTTTCTTCACCACGATAACCAGATTTCATAAGTATAGATTTCTTCCTCTGGAGGCACATTAAGATCTTGATCTATGAATGTTCCACTGAGTCTGATGAAAATTTAATGGCTATAGGGTCACTTGCTTCCGTAAATGCGAATGAAATGCTTTAGACCTTTTCTAATGTATTACACTGCATGCGTTGCTGCTGTAAATCATGAATTACTGTTGACGATCGCATTTTCGAGCCACTGTTGTGAAAAATGGAATCATTAAAATATTTATTTTCTTTCACTTTACTTGTCTTTTTCTCTTAGCTGTTGCTCATTTATACTTTAATTATACAAAATAAAATATATACTTTTATGCATGCGCATACATTTGTTTGTATCGACATGTTCTGTTACGAAATCTGCTTATCTTCGTATACATAAGTTTCTCCCATTTTGCTAGATATTTTAGAATTTTATACCGATCAATTAAAATAAAAAATAGTGAACAATAAGATCTGTTAAATCGGAGTCTAAATAAAGCTCTGAAAACTGCTTAATTTATTGGAAAATATTTCAAATTAAATTAAAGCAAAGAGTAAATAAAAAAAATCATGCTGAGATATAATAAAGGAGAACCAAAACGAAAATTTTACAAATCGCAAGGAACACTGACAAAATCGTAAACAATCACCATCACCGATAAATCACAGATTATAAAATTGATATGAGGGAAATATTTATTAAACATTAATCAATTTTCTAGTAAAATTGGAAACAAAATTAAAACCGAGAGTAAAATCATACTCAGATATACCAAAGCAAAACAAAAAAAGAAAAAACAACGAAAGCAATGTAAAAACCTACAACACAAATTCGAAATGGTAGTTATTCTTTGTTAAGTTATTTTTCAACAGCAAATAAACTGCAAAACAAATAAACTCTATATCAACAGTCTAACCCTGACAGAACCCAACAGAACACAGTCAAAAATCTGCAAAGAAACCAAAATTCCTTCTGAGAATATTAATTAATAAAATTACATAATTTTTACATATTTTGTAGGTTAATATATATTTCTTATTAAGCGAAGAAAAATCCGTACATTTGTAGGTACGCTTTTTCGTCGCATTGTGGGAAACTGGCAGAATTGAGAGCCTCCAAATACAAGTAGCCCTTCAGACGAACATGTCCACCACAAAAGCCAAATTCTGAACTTCGAATTTGTCTTTTATTTGTTTCCTACGTTATGCGAAAGTAATGAACATTTAATCAACAAATTCAGGGATTTAAAAGCGATGAATTATTACTGCTGCGAATAGTGAATTCTTGTCTTCCGTTCAAACGTATGTTGCTGTTTGACAAAGCGCAATGTAGTCTACAAATTTAGCTGCTTAAAAGCATTATGTTGCCAGTGCCGACACTAAAATATCTTTATTTCCTGAGGGTCAGTCTGTTATCAGTTAGCATATCGTAAGTTCTTTAATTTTAAATTTAATCTGTCTGTAAATGAATAGCAAACTAAGCGATTTGGAAAGCAATAAACGCAGTTTATTATAATACATTTTACGTATCGAATCTTATTTGATTTAAATAAAAAGGCTCATTATTGCTTGTTGTATCTAATTAATAATTTATGTGTATGCGATCAAAAAAGGACAAATGAACGCGCAGTTATGTGTGTAATGTTCTCATCTCCCTTGCAAAATATGAAATTTCGAAGAAAAATATTAGGATTTGGCTCATCATTTTGACGATAAACATAGAAGTTTGGGCCTAATAATGTATTATTATTACTTGCTGGTAGGGTGTGTGTGTGCAATTTATTAAATATATGTCTAATACCATACGGCATATAAGTGATACATAATCTTTTTTTTAATTTATAGCCTTTTTCGCTTTTTAAAAGAATAATCCCATTTCGAGATAATGAAAAGCAATTCGAAGAATTTAGATGAAACTGACATGCCTAGATAAAACGGTACTAATAAATCATAGCTAAATTCTTTACTATTCAATATGTTTAGTATGTAAAAATTATTATATGTTTTATAGCATTATCATTAACCTTCTTCCTTTACCTTTTCCGATGTTTTCGGAGGCGGATTCGACAGGTTCCGATGCATAGGTAAAGAGAAAAAAGATATTTTCTTACAGAAATAATATACATGATGATTGTATCAGAATGACGTTTGAGTACTCTAGCATCAAATTCTTCAATAAAAACAAAAAGCAAAAAAATGAAAAATCCATATTTGAGTTAATATCAGTGCTGGAAATATATTCTGAAAAACAGGATAAAATGCGAAAAATAATAAAAATATTGTTGAGTGTTTACGGGTTTGTAATCTGTTGAATACACGCAGAACCGATGATAACGTGATGGGATTTATTTTCCCAAAAGAATCGCTTTACAATTCTGGAACTTTCAACAAAAGTACACGTACAGCTTTTTTCGGTATCACAGAACACCAGCGGTAGTTACACTTCAAACTACAAAGAATGAGAAACACGACGCAATGCAAAGCGCATCTAAAATGCGAAGCTCTCACGGAGAATCTAAATACACAGAACTCATGCTGAAAATAAACAACAGTTCATTAACAAAACAACATTAAAGCTCTTATCGGTCTTATATAGTTTTCCCCGGCTTCCAAGAAATCGTTAGTACCCTCCACTTCTCGAAATTTCTGGAAGGCGTATGAGAGCCGGGTATGATTGCAGTTACTTATAAGATCAATTACAGGACCAATCACAGTTATACAAAGATCAGACCAGAATATCGCCGATGTTGATTGTCTCGCCAAATTTGGTAAAAAATATTGGTGGCTAAAATCATCGCCAGCTTGGCGGTACCTCGCCATTTTAGTGAAACAACCATTTACCGGAGTGTTAAATAGAATTTCCCCTGTAATCTCATTTTTCCGGCAGAGCTTCGCACCTTATAAACTTTTGCTGTTACATTATACAAAAGATATTACAATTTCACGAAAATTATTTACATTTACTGCATTACATATATACACAATCGTAACATTACCCCTTCCCAGTGAATGCACGTCCCGGGCAGTACAGACACTAGTCAGGAGGCCATGCTTACAACTAAAGCAAATCAATGCAAACAATAGTTTCCATAAATATCACACGTCAGTTCAAATATTAAATCAATAATTAAATGCATGAATTAACAAAGTTATATACAAATAGGGCCAAAGTCCCAGTTTATTATTGATATTAGACGCACTACGAGGAGTACATACTATGAACATAGTTGAAGGTAGCCTGTAGTAATGAGCAATTAAGCTTAGAATATGATGACTTACTGATTTTAAGTCTGGTACGACGTCGTTCAGCTTATTTAAGATTGCGTAAGGATCGTCCCAGGTCGACTGTAGTTTAGGACAAAGTCCTTTCCGTCGAATCAAAAGCGATCGCATGGCAGACGAAGGTGCCAACGAAAGATCATCTAGGATGTTGAATAGCGGTGGTTTCGTAGATAGTACTGCGAGAGGACAGAGGTATTTCTGGACCCAGTACTGTAGCTTTCTGGAGCACATTAGCGAGAGGCTGTTAGGAGGGTTCTATTAAACCTCTTTACCATATCATTTGAATGCGGATGTAACTTTATCGTTTGGGTATTGCCTGTGCTGAGTAGCTTAGAGAGTTCTTTAATTACAGCTGAAATAAAATTCCTTCCTTGACCGGAATGTAACTGAAGAGGCACTTCAACTCTGGAAATCTAGTGCTGTATCTTTACGCCTGCTACTTTATTATCTTCGTAATCAGGGATATGATACGGTTCAGGCCCTTTCATGAAGTAATCAATGACAACGATGATGTATTTATTGCCATTAACAGCTCGTGGCAGAGGTCTCAGTATATGAAATATGTTGCGTTCGTAGGCCAAGCCTACACTGTAATGTTGCAGCTTCCCTTGGCTACGTTTCTTCGGCCCTCTCCGTCCCAGCCACATGCATCGTAAGATTGGCACCACATTTACACGTTAACCGTTACATTACTCTTCGTAAGCTTTACAGGAAAAACCTCTCAGCACGATCTTTAATAAGGCGTTCGAATGTTGCCGGCGCATTTTATAATACAAACGGTATCACCTTGAACTGCCAAAGTCCTTGCCCAGAGTAAATTCTATCTTTACGCAGTCATCAGGATGCGTCTTTACCTGCCAATAACCACTAAATTAAGCGTCATCAACTACTTGCTTTGAAAGAAAATATCCAGAATATCCTCAATTCTTAAAAAAAGGGTAACTCTCTTTCTTCGGGATGTATTTCAACTGTCGACAGTGAACGCAAAATCTAATTCAACTATCTTTCCTTCTGACCAGGATAATGAGGGTGGGCCACATACTTGCTGAAGGCTCGATAACAACACTTTCTTGAATATTTAATAATTCTTTTACTTCTTTCGATTGGTAGATGTTTTGGATGCTGTTTGATTGGTGGATGATCTTCGATATCAATTCAGTGCTGTGTCAAACTGGTTTGATCTTAAACAGAAGATGAGCGGGAGATAACAGCATGAAATTCTTGAATAACATGTTTTACAGCACTTCTCTCTTCAATCCTTAGTTCTGCATTCTGCAATAACGATGATGTTAGGCTCTCCTAAAGCACAGGCTCTGAAGGACTACTGGTTCATTTATTGCAGGTCACTGGAGCACGTGCTGTAACTATTTCTTCTTTCCTAATAACTTTCGCTTTATCATTTACGTTGGCAACTCTCACCCGGATGATGGTCCTCGACAGATTGATGGCTGAGTATGTCCTACTAGAACACCTTTAAAATGTTACAGTTCTTAGCAAAAATTTCTGTTTTCAGTGATGGGTAAGGAAATGAAAATTATTTATTTTAGGAAATAAAAATTATTTCCTTGATGACGGTATGATAAGAGCTTGTGCAATGATTTCATGAAGAGATCTGATACGAACAGATTTAACTTCTTCATCTTAAACCACGATCAGGGTTAAGTCCTTTGAGTTAGAACACAGTTCGCTATTTTTAAAGTTTAGAAAAAGTGTATTTTCTTAGAAAGTCTAGTACGAGTATGAAAAGATCTGTAATATCTGCCAGCGATGCCGTGTGATGGTAGGCGGTGTTTCTATATGTGATGTAATGTGTAACCTTACACCGATGTCAATTTTATCACAGGACACAGTCTGGAAAGTAACGCAGGGCTCTGTCCAGAAGAGTTTAACTTCAAATTGTTCAGCCAATTTTTTTTTCAGATAAAGTTGGCTCTTATTCAAATGGTGATATTGCAAGAAACTTCCATTTTTATATCCCTTATTGAAGCATCTATTATTGCCGCCACTCACTGCAGAAATTTGAAGCTCTTTAAATTGGGGCTTCTGAATATCTGGCAACCTCTGCTTCGCGAGATGACTACTAATTTGTTTTCTCTAGGAGCATCTTTACTTGTCCATATTCCGTCACTTATTCTGCTCTGCAGTTCCTTTGTTCGGAGCCTTCACCAAAGTTCTAGCACTCACTTTATGATCGGAGTTTCACCACTCCTCTTCCAGCTTAGGGCATTGATTTCCCTATTAAATCTTACAGAAAGGCAGCCAGTTGCTCTTCTGACTTCTAAATATGAGCAACCCTGATTGGGTGTGGGTCTCCGCGGGTTGCTTAGTGGGCAGCCTCGAATTTTATAGCCTACACCAAAGTGCTTGTTAAATCCTTGACATCCCCCATTCGCAGGGCTTTCTGTATCTCAGGATCCCGGATGCCATCGATGAAGCACAGCAAAGATAGGATTGCTATAATCTTTTTAAATACATCTCCCGAATTCTCGGTTCTAGTGCGCCAGAAAGAGCTTTTAAGTCTAGCCTCTGGTTTGGGGGCAGAGTTTGAAGGATCTTCGCTGCAGTTGCTCTCAGAGAAGCACGAGATGGTAGGCTTTAGCTTCAGAACCACATCCATCTGCGTTTGCCACTACAGGAAACTGAGTCTTATAAACTTGATAGAAGGTCTTTCCATATAGTTTTAGGGAGAGCCGGGATGGCATACGTACGAATTTAAAGTTGTCGGATTTGTGACCAGTTGCTATTATAGATGTTTTCAAGCTATCAACTTCCTTGGCGATAGCAGAAACTCTGTCATACATTTGTTGTTAGACATCAGAAACTCTTTATCCTATTTGTTGTTCAGCAGCACAGACACATCTTCAATTTCTCCGACTGTATTTTCAACTCGGTATATTCTGCCTTCCGTAGCCTCGATTTTGTTTCTGATTGATGTCCTCTTCCATCTTTTCTTGAAAAACGTTCATGTCTTCCTTAGCAGATTAGTGGCCGGCTTTCATATCTTCTTTAAGGGACTTGACTGCCCCTTCCATCTTTCCTTGGAAAGCAGCAAAAGCTGTCTTCTGCTTTCATAGTTGCTCATCCTTCGCTCTTTGCAACCGACATTTAGCCCCACTTCTAAATTGTTGCATGCTTACGGGTTCGTAATGGATTCAATGCGAACAGAATCTATGATAAGATGGTAGAATTTATTTTCTCAAAAGAAACACTGTACAGTTCGGGAACATTCTTCAAAAGCATTCCTACAGCTTATAAGGTATATTCTTATATCTGCCACCTATGCGAGCATGCCAAAGATATGCTGTTTTATTATTTTAAAATATTTTGTGATATTGCTGGTGAATTGAATTTTATGTGGTTTAAGAGCATAGAACATGATATTTAATATATAAACGTAACGCACAAAATGTTGAAAAAAAAGCCCATTTGGGCGGAATATAAAATCTGACAGCTTTCAGATTTACTTTCTTTTTTTTAAATTCGCATAAAAATCCTTTCCTTACAGATAAATCAAGTGATGAATACTATTACTAAAAACGTCATTCTAGAATTGGTATGGGAAGCATTTGGCTTTGATCTCATTCGACACAAGATCTCTTCTTTTATTAATCCGAGGATTCAAAAAATCCATAACTTACAACAAGAACTGATTTGACGGTAAAGTTTAGGTCAAGGAAAATCGGAGGGTCCTACAAAAAATCATTATAGGAAAGAATATTTGAGAAAATGTAACAATAAATGTATCACAGTGTGCTGAAGGTAGGCACAGTAAACTAGAAATGCATCTCTGGAAACTTAATAAAACTGTACTTTAGTGTATTTTCTCAATTTTATTATGATTAAACTTCACTGATAGAGTTCAGTGAAGATTTAATGATGTAAGATTATAAACATGAATCTCTTTACTTTTATAATGTTATGTTTCATGCGATGTATATTGCATTTCCAATTATTTTTCTCATAATGATTAAATTTTAAAGAAGCAATTTTTTTTACTTTGCTTTTAAATCTGTAATAATTACTGAAATACCTGTGAAGCTATTTTCAACTATTTTTTATTCTTGACGCACTTTCTTGTTAACGTAATTGCAAGAAATACATTTTATCGCGGAACGTTTTCAGAAAAGGCCCTAGGGATCTCATTTAAAATATTGTTTTTCTTTTCTGAGTGAAGGAACAAATGTCCTTGTTTGTTTGTCTTCTGAGAAATAATTTTCTAAAGAGCTTTTTTCTAACTCCTTGATTCATAAAAAGACAGTTTTTTTCCTCAATAAGTTCTTTTTAATTGCTCTAAAACATAAAAAAGGTTTATTTTACTTTATATATGAAGAAAAGGAGAATATAAACAGATTTTAACTACTCACATTTAAAATTCCATTTACCAACAAATATTTGTAAAGGCTTAAGAAAAATGGACTTAAAAATTCAAATAAATTTTTAAATATCTTAAGTTTACTTTGCATAATAATATGTACACTTTTTAATGCTTAATAGGAAACGGGATTTCATGCAGCAAACTTAAGTAGTATAAAATAGATTTACAACTTTGACTTGAATGAAAAACATCTTAGTGCAAATATAATACTATACAGCGTCAAATGAGAAAATATTACCTGAGAAAATGTTTAGAAAAAAATTTCTGTTAACCTTTACAGATAACTAAAACACTGTAGAAATCAAATTGGAAAAGAAACAGGCTAATATAAAATTTTAAATTAGGCAGAAGAGTAACCGAATTTTGGTGTTGATCTGATCCAAAATCAAAATGGCATGAAGAGGCTTAAGAAATTTCTCGAAATTGCAAAAATATCAAAAAATCAAACTGTAAGAGAACTTTTGATATAAAATGGTTGTCGCTCCTCCAGTTCTTGAAAAATTCCTTTTGCTGTTGAAGATGAGGGACCTGTGTGTGATCGCCTTCAGTCGATGCAGTTTTATTCAACATTTATGTTAAACCAAGGTTCATTTTCTGTTAATTTTAAACAATACGCGTAAATACTTCTAAATTCATAAAAAATACAATCATCTGAGTTCGTGTGTTTTGTGCTTTGAAATTAAATTTCTCCAGATGTTTTATGTAGCTGCACGCTTTACTTTTATTTCTTCAGCATTCGTATCATTTTGTACTCTTTTAATTTTACCGAGAAGATATGTTTTTAACTTACAAGAAAATCGAGTTTAATTCTTCAACAGTGATCTGAAGCTTTCATATAAAATAAAACGTAATTTCTTTCAAAAAATAACCTTTTACTTTATAAATATATTGAACGAAATTATTGTCCTTTTTACAGTGATTTAAAGTTAAATCAATATCTTTCCATGACAAACAGATTGTACTGGCTAAAGGAGAAAGAAGCAAAAAGCCAGTTTCGGTAGGAATCGCAATAATAATTATCCGCAGCAGATTTGTATCTTACGGGGCTTGCTACGCAATCTCATTCCACCTATGTATCAGATCATCCTCAGAATATGTAGTATTTTATTTAAATTTTACTTTAAATCTTCATTTTTTGCCTACTTTTAGATTTTACATTGAATTAGATCTTACGTGTTGTCTGGTATTTTTTCTCTCCTTTCCGCATGCCTTCGTGCTGTAATTGGAAGCATACACGACGTGTATTGGAAATATCCAAGGTTCGAGTCCCGGCGAGGGCACAGTGCAATTTTCACGTACCCTGCTTCAAAACAACCTAATGACTCAACAAGTGGACCAGAACTAAAAGGCAGTGGACGATAAATCTTCACCACCAGGACTTGACGACTGAGTCCCCTCATCCCCAATTGCAATGTAAAAATAAGAGTATATAAGGTATGTTCTTCCTCCTTTCCGCATGCCTTCGTGGTGTAATTGGAAGCATACTCGGCTCGTATTCGAGAGGTCCAGGTTTCGAATCCGGTGAGGGCACTTCACATTTATCAAGTCATCTGCTTAAAAAAATCCTATTAAATTCTAACTTTGAATATTTCCTATACCTCCCAGTCTCAGCGCAATTATACTAAAAGCAGTCTATTTGTAAGGGCAAAGGTCAGGTCCTTTGGAAAAAATTCAAGAAATCAGAATTCAAACTTCTGCGTAAGAAAATCGAAAATGGTCACTGGCTCCACATTTTATCTTTCTAAATATTTAGCCAACATATATGTATTTGAGTTAAAAATATTCTCAGAATGAGGTGCAACTTTTATTAAAATAATTTCAGCACTAGATCAAAAGCATAGTGAAAATAAGATATTTAATATTTTATGATATTCTGGTAGAACTAAATTTACGATTATAAATAGATTCATTGAGCTTACATATTATTATATTTATTTATATTTAAACGAAAATATGCATAACTTTTACCTTCTTGAAAACATTTGAGAGCAGAATTTTTTTTTGAATAATTTATCAGTTTCTTGCTAAGTGATTTTGATTAGACTTTCAGTGGATTTAAAGTTCTAATAAAAAATAAAATTCGAAAATTTTTCCAATTAATATTCCCTGAATGGACAAATGATCTCTCGTTAAATTTATAGCCGCATCCTTGAAAATATTAATTATTAATGTCTTCCCGAATTTTGCATTTAAGTGCCTGGAGAATTTCGTATTCATATTATTACAACATAATGTAAAGATCAATTATTTTGGTGGATCAATTTATGGACGTATTTTGTTGCAGCATGGAAGAAGTTGGATTTTTTATTTGCAGAAATTTTCCATTCGCATTAATAAAGATGTTTTTATAAATTTCTCTACCTCATCCTAAGACATATATAATTCAAAATGCATGTCATAACAAATGAAAACGGACAGAAATCGGATGACAGAAAACGGACTGCAGTATGATAGATTTTGATTTGGTTATTTATCATGTCACAGTTAAACATACATACAATACACACACACATATCTATACACCTATAACTGTATCTATCTATCTATCTATCTATCTATATATATATATATATATTCTACACTGTTATGAATATGCTCCATTATAGCGTTGAGGAAATCAATCATCACTGAAGACATATTTAAACATTAAATTGTGTTTATTTTTTGGTATTGCGTACTGCAAGAGTAATTTACATTAAATTGTATTCAAGGAGCCATTGCGAGAAAGAGCAATTATCCCCAAATTATTGTGCATCTGCTAAAGGAAAATTATTTCCCTCTGAAACGTCAATCCTCCTTTGGCAAAAAAACCAATACGACTTTTATATTTCACACTCCTAAATTAGTTAAGTTGCATATTAATTTAACTTATTTTATTTAAGTTATAATAATATTGATATACTGTTCCTAGGAGATAATAATTAAATTCTAATATAAAATATGTATATATTTGTTCCCTCGTTGATATTGTTGCGTGCGTACAGGTTCGTAATAGATTGAATGCAGACTGAACTGACGATAGATTGATAAAATTTATTATTTCCAAAAGAAACAGTTTACAATCCTGGAACTTTAAAACAATTATCATACAGCCCTTCTCAGTATCATAGAAAGAAGTCAGTAGTTACACTTCAAACTATTAAAAAGCTTAATCACAACGAAATGCAAAATGCATCTAAAAGCGAAGCTCTTTCGGATATCTCAATATTCCGAAGTCGCTGCACACTAACACTTGAGAGACTGAATGCTCTCTCCTGTCTTGTATAATTTTCTCCCAGCCGCGGAGATATTTATAGTACCTTCTCGAAATTACTGGAAGGTATATGAGGCCCGGATACGGTTACAGTTACATAATGGGATCATTTACATTTATTCAGTCACAATGCCAGTTACAATTACGGATAGACCGGACCGATTTCTCACCAAATTTGGCCACAAAAATTGGTCAACAAAACCATCGCTAGCTTAATGATATCTCGCTAATTTAGAGAGATAAGCATTTGCTCGATGTTAAATAGACTTGCACCTGTATTCCTATTTTTCCGGCAGACCATCGTCTCTTTCAAACATTTCATATTACATTATGCAAAAAAAAAGTACTATAATTTCGCATATATTTTTCCCTAAAATTATTTACATGCATGCAAAATTTGTAACAATATGCATGATTTATATTCACAATAAAGACTAATTGTTTAACTGCATTCTCTCGATTACAATTTTCATAAAATGCTTTTTTTTATCAGATTTGTTCCGTGGGGGAAATCGCTATCTTAACATTAGTTTATCGATAACGAATATATTGCAGCTGGATTACAGCAGTGCAGTCTTTTTAAACAAATGTACAAGAGTCCACCTGTACTATTTAAATCAGTTCATCTGTATTATTTAAATCTACATGGCAGAAAGAAAAAACACGTAAAGTTAATGAATGGCAGGCTTGCTGTTAGCTGTGGATGTAGTTTTTTCCGCTACATTAAGCTCTTAAAGGAGGAATGTATTATCAGACTCAGCTTGGTTAGATACCATTCGAAAGAGCAAACTGAAAACATGGGAGAATCTCTCTTTCTTTCTAACAGTATCATTTTCTAAGTTTGTTACCAAATCTTCAGGGGCGTTTTGCAAACGCCGCTATATTCTATAGCTGACCCTGATGATGTTTTAAACTTTTACACCTGTCTCTTTGGAAGTGTTATTTTTAATGCTTTGTGACATCTCGAGACATCTAAAAAATGTTTGGAAGTTGAAGAACTAAAGATACATACAGGCAAAAATAAAGGTATTCAAAAATTTCAATTTTGATTTTCCGAAATATATATAAGAATTTAATATTATGAGGAGAAATTCAGCATGGGAATTTCTGAATAGAAGACTTCTTCTCACTTTCGCAGAAAATATTTGCTGAAGCGGCTCCTGTAATGACGCCTTCTCTTCTGACTGCTGTTATTCAGAAGCAGAAGGAGGGAAATCTGCATCTTCGGTTAAAGAGGTATAAAAATATATGTATACAGCGCTTATAACTAGTTCATATACACTAAGTTTTTCGTTACAGCACATGCCTGATCAAAGGTTTTTCAGCATCGTTTTTCCTTTTAATAAGTAGCAAATGTTCGAGAGAGCTCAAACCTTTGAAACGAAGTTTTGCGAACATCATATTCCTAAATTAACTTTCACAATAAAATAGTATTCTCAGCAAATTATTTAGTAAAACACATACTTACAACACAGTCTTAAGACATATAATATATCATGAAGACACATAAATCTTACACTATTCACACTCAGTCTACTTAAAATTAGGATTGTTTTAAATCTACGTTTAATGAGCCTTTCATATACTTATTTTGTCCCATCTTTTTTATCTAATCTTTGGAGTTTGTATCAAAAAGTACGAAGTTTTTTCTTCCTTTCAAATAGAAATCGTTCTCCGTCTATATACCTTTCCTTAGCACCTAAGCTTATTTTTCCGCACTGTAGGCAGAAAGGCATAGTGCAAAAAATACAATTGTCTATTTTGTCTGTCTCTCACTTATACATAATGAAGAATGTCCGCTTATTTGTTTTTTGTGGGTGTCAATCATACATATTTACATTTTTATTCCGATACTGATAAAATTTTGAAGACTTGACCTTCAAAACAAGAGGAAAATCACCGTATACATCAAATTTTGAGAAATAGGGCGTTTATACTAGAATAATGAATGGCACATTTATGACATATATATTGCGTACACATAATCAATATTAGGTTAAGGTTCCCTTTATTGCGCTCCAGCTAACAATGGAAGGCATACACGCTAAGCAAGGAATTCATAACTGTTTTCGTTATAGAAGAAAAAAAAAGACTTTGCACAGGATTAACACATCCGTTACGGAAACTGCTGCGCAAGAGCACCAACGTACACAGTAGAAAGTTACCAGCAATTATAGAATAACGATGTAATGTAATCATATTCCTGGTTTCTAACTCACGGTTTTGCTGCAAAACATTTTGCTGTTATAAGTTATTTTTGTTGTTTGTTACATTTTTAAATTTCTACACATAAGTTTTCTCGGAAATTAAGGATTCAGATTTCTCAGAAATTAAAAATGTCAAATGAAAGAAGAAAATGCCGACAATATTCTGAAAAATATTTAATGCTTGGCTTTGTTTCGTTCCTGGGAAACATAACATTGTATCATCTGCGAAAAAACATTTCATAGCGATGTAAAAGAAAGATCATTTAAGATAAGTGCACGTAGATTAAAAAACAAATGGAGTATTTAAAAAAATCTCAAGAATAAATTTTTAATGCCCCAAAGAGCTTAAGTGCGCTTGTAATGAATGCATTACATCATTTTTGACACCATCGACATGCAAAGATTACGACGGAAGCCTCGAAGCTTCATATAGCATTTCCTATTTAATTGCAAAAGAAAGGTATTCGCAGGTAGTTGGCGAAAATTTATCATTACCAATTGTTCCAAAAGTAATAACTGCAGTTATGAAAATGAATACTGATCTAGTTTTACAAAGTTTTCCGCTCAATAACAGTATAGGCCATCCCTAGATGAAATGGTGAAAACTAAACTCAAAGTTGGTACCTTTTCCATGCTGCTAAATGAATTAACTTGTGGGACGAACAGCGTTTTAATGATCTATATGCGTTATTATAGTAATGCTAAAGAAACTAATAGAGGAGGTTTTAATGCAAAGCCTCTCGAAACACATACCAGAAGACATATTTGTGTTGAAATATATCCTGCCAGTATGATATTCTTTTGTCCAATGTCACTGCAGCATGTAACGGTGCACTAGTGATGGCTGTAAAACATAAAGCTTTACGGAGTATATCAGGAACGAAATCCTAATATTTGGATTGTTCATTGTGCTTTGCACGAGTAACATTCGTTAGGAAAAATATTCAAGAAAAATTTCATACAGTTTTAAATGTATGCGTCAAAGAAATACTCTCAAAGCTAAAGTTTTGAATGACTGTTTTTTTGCGCAACTATGAGACCACAATGATGAAAGCTGTAACAATTTGCTTCTTCACACAGAGGTTTGCTAGCTGTGCAAGGGTTAATTGTTTGCAGCGTTTTATAGATATTTTTTATAGTGATAAAAGTCTTCCTTCAAGCTGATAACCTTGGAGACATAATTAAGAATATTCAGGAAACATACATTCTACTTGGCTGATATACATTCATTTTTCACACACAGAACAAACCCCAAAGAAGAGGTATCAATCTCATTGTCGTTAAAACGATTACCTCGGCTTCTTTGTTTTCTAAAACTGATTTGTTTATATCGACACGAAATAGCAAATAATTAATTAAATTTTATTATTGTTAGTTTTTGGAAAGGATTACGTTTTCCTAGAAGATATATAGCTACATACAAGCCACTTGTAAAATTCAAAAGACTTTAAGGTTTGCTTTCAAGACATGGAAAACTACACTGTAGCAGATTGTTCAAGACCTGAATTAGACCTGAATGATGAATGATATATTTGATATCGATATTATGGGGCAAGAAGAGTTGATTGCATTGAAAGAAGATTTTCAAGCCCTCTGTTATTCAAAACACATGAATACGCTAACTTTTGGAATTTAAAAGTCATTAGAGAAAAATATTCCAAAATAAAAGTGGATAACAGGCAAACATTATTAACTTTCCCTTCTTCTTGAAAAAAGATTTCAGTTAAGTCTAGATTTAAGTTAAGCCAATCAGAAATAGATTTCATTTAAGTCTCTAACTTACTACTGAAAACGAGAAATAGGTTAGATATATATGAACGAGATGGTTTAGAATTCAGGTGAGCAATTTTATGCTAAATATTGTCGCGTAGATGAAGGGATCGTACAAATGAACAGGCAAGTACTCAAGTCTAAACTCAAGACTTTATTATTTCGAACTGAATGAAGAACTACTTATATACTACAGCTGATTAGCATACTGGAACATTTCAGACTCGGAATGTTCTGGAACATAAAGAAAATTGGTTAATAAGAAGGAAATTTACATAAAAATCGATTATCAGGCATCTTGCCTTTGATAGGTTTCGAACCTGCGACCTTCGTCTCTCGAGTCCTGCGTCTTATCCACTAAGCTATGAGGAGCTCAGTTGAAAGGTGCAATTTTCGCTACATTTCCCCCTTCTTAGGAAGAAGCAGCGTCCCGCTGTGATCTGGTCTGGCTTCTTGTAACAGGTCTCCTGGGAATATTGGACTTTCTTTCATCGTCTAGTTGTACTTTTGGATCAAGATAGGGCTTCAATCTCAACACGTGAACGATGTCTTTTGAATTCCGTCTCTTCTTATTTTGTTCTATACTTTCTACTTCGTACGTCACGTCAGAGAGCCGTCGTGTTATTCGATACGGTCCAAAGTAACGTTTTAGGAGCTTTTCGGATAATCCAACCTTTCGTACTGGAGTGAAGACCCAGACTAAGTCTCCAATGTTGTAGCTGACAGGTCGATGCCTTTCGTCATATCGGCGCTTGTCTGTGATTTGCGCTTTAAGAATATTGAGTTTTGCAAGCTGTCTAGCTTCTTCAGCTCTAGTGATCAGATGTTGCGCATAACTATTGTCAGAATCTTCGATACTGTATGGAAAAATTACGTCGAGAGGAGTCTGGATGTCTCTACCATAAATGAGAAAGAATGGGCTGAATCCCGTTGTGTCTTGTTTCGCTGAATTATAGGCATAGGTTACAAATGGTAGAACAGTATCCCAATTTTTCTGTTCAACGTCTACGTACATGGACAGCATGTCTACCAGTGTCTTATTGAATCTTTCAGTTAAGCCATTGGTCTGAGGGTGGTATGCAGTCGTCAGAAGATGAGACGTCTTGCATAGTTGAATGACTTCTTTAACAACGGTAGATAGGAAGTTGCGTCCTCGGTCACTTATCATCTCTTTGGGGGCACCATGCTTCAGTACAATTTCTTCAACTATAAACTTGGCAATTTCAGTGCCCTCAGCTGTCGGTATTGCCTTTGTGACTGTAAATCTGGTAAGGTAATCTGTGCAAACTATTATCCACCGGTTCCCATTTCGAGTAATAGGAAAGCGTCCAAGTAAATCTATCCCAATTTTGGTAAACGGTGAGTCGGGGGGTTTTATTGGATGAAGCTGTCCCGGTGGAAGCTGAGGTGGCGATTTCCGTCTTTGGCATTCTCGGCAGTGTGATACATACCGCCGTGTGCTCCCATATAGCCCTGGCCAATAGTACTTCCTGCTTATTCGGTCGTACGTTTTGGCAAATCCGAGATGTCCAGCGGTTGGAGCATCATGAAGGCTTCTTAGAACCTCACTACGAAGTTGCTTTGGTACTACTAAGAGCCATTGCTGTCCCATAGGATCATAGCTTCTTTTGTACAGTATACCATTTCTCATTTGATAATTTTGATATGTGTCACCTCTCTTGAGAATTGTAATAATGGATTTTAATTGTTTGTCCTTCTGCTGCTCTTTTCCGTAATCTACGATGGCTGCAAAGAAAGGGATGTCTTCATTGTTTTCAATTATTGGTTCTATAAGGGGCTTCCTTGATAGTGAGTCTGCATCGGCGTGTTTGCGACCGCTCTTATAGACGATATTTATGTCGTATTCCTGCAGCCTGAGAGCCCACCTTGCAAGTCTTCCGGATGGATCCTTAACATTGGCCAGCCAGCATAAAGAATGGTGATCCGTGACTACCGTGAAGGGTTTTCCGTAGAGATATGGCCTGAATTTACTGATTGCCCAGATGACGGCAAGGCATTCTTTTTCGGTCGTAGAATAGTTCCTTTCAGCTGCAGTAAGGGACCTGGATGCATAGGCTATCGGCTTTTCTTTGCCTTTCTGAATCTGAACCAGTACTGCACCGATGCCATAGCCGCTAGCGTCAGAATGTATCCTCTTTTCTGCGTCTGGAATAAAATGTCCCAAAACAGTGCCACTGGTCATCAGTCTTTTGAGCTTTACGAAAGATTCAACCTGTAACTCGTTCAAAGAAAATTTTGCATCTTTCTTCAACAAGTCCTGCAGGGGCTGTGCGATATCCGCGAAATTTTTAATGAATCGTCGGTAGTAGGAGCACAAGCCCAGAAAACTTCGGACATCGGCGATATTCTGCGGAACAGGGAACTTTGCTACAGCCTCTACCTTTTGTGGATCGGGATATATCCCATGTTGATCGACTAAGTGTCCCAGGATAGTCAGCCTCTTTTTGCCGAATGAACATTTCTTGGAATTTAGCGTCAATCCTGCTCTTTGGATGCATTTCAGTATTTCCCTCAAACGCTTTTGGTGTTCTTTGAAATTAGGAGCGTACAGGATTATGTCGTCGAGGTAGCAAAGGCAAATATTCCATTTGAGGCCTCTTAGTACCGTATCCATCATCCGTTCGAACGTGGCTGGAGCATTGCATAATCCGAACGGCATGACTTTAAATTCATAGAGACCATCTGGAGTCACAAAAGCTGTCTTTTCTCTGTCTTTATCATCAACCTCTATTTGCCAGTATCCTGACTTCAGATCCATCATAGAGAAAATTTTTGCACCAGCTAGGCAGTCCAAGGCATCATCGACGCGAGGCAACGGATAGACGTCCTTTTTGGTTACCTTGTTTAATTTTCTGTAATCGACACAAAAACGCCATTCACCATTTTTCTTCTTCACAAGCACGACTGGAGATGACCATGGGCTGTCTGACGGTTGTATCACGTCTTCTTTTAGCATTCGTTGCACTTCGTCTGCAATCACACGCCTCTCAGCGGCTGACACACGGTACGGCCTTTGTTTGATTGGTGCACTGTCACCTGTATCAATCCTGTGCTTCACCGCATTGCATCGGGATTTTCTCGCAATACTGTTAAAGTCAAAAACGTCACTAAATTCATCCAGTAGACTCAGTAGATCGTCTTTCTCAGCATTGGTCAGATCAGTATCGAAAATTTCTTTTAAGTTTTCTTGAGATAACGTATTCTTGAACCTATGTCCCTTGGAACCTTCTGGAATCTGACCACTTAGGGAGCAAATAGCGTCGTTTTTTATGCTCGTTAAACAGCCCACATTCATCCCTTTCGGTATCAGTTGGGTTCGTCGAGAACAATTAGTTACCCATAATTTACCACAACCATCCTCTATAGTGACAATTGAAGCTGGTATTGATAGTTCTTTTTCGCACATCAGAAATCTATTTCCAACAATCATAGCTCCATCTGCTTCCTGTAGTTCTGAACTCAAGGCACATATTCGCCTTGTGGTGTTTGCTTCAATTAAATAATCGGTTGCGGCAAACAAGGAAGACTCCGACTTATTTAAATATTCATTGTCTGGAAGGATTTCTGCAAGCTGAAGTTCTTGATTTCCACAATCGATAACGGCATCGGTGGCACGAAAAAAGTTCCATCCAAGTATTATTTGATGACTACATTCAGGAAACACAAGGAATTCAAACGGCCTCTTAGTCCCATTTAAATCAACTTTCAATACACAGCGCCCCGAGGCGGCTACAGGTTTACCGCAGGCAGTTTTCAATATAGGTCCATTTTCAGTAAACATAGGAGCATTCAGCTGTCGACGTAACTCCTCAGATATGACGGAATAATCGGCTCCCGAATCAACAAGAGCTTTTACACACTGTCCGTTCACGGTGATAAAAGTGGTATTCTTTTTCAACTTGGCTGTGGTGTACGTCGGAGGATTTTCTTCATCTGCGGCCTCACCTCCTGCACAGGTCGCTTGAGCTAGTTTTCCTCATTGGTTCGGCGTGGGGAACGGCTGGAGCGGCGTACTGGCGACTGCGATTGTCTGCGGTTGAGAGAGCGTCGCGGATAAGGTGAACTGCTCCTTATTCGGGAAGAAGTAGGTTGTGCATAATAGTCGTCGAAACCGTATGTAGAATCAGTATCTCTGTACCGTCGAGGGTTGAATGTCTTTGCAGCTCTTGCATTTTCAAATATCTGGCGTCTCTCCCTACAGTACCTCAGAACGTGTCCTGGGCGTCCGCAATGAAAACACAGAGGCACATTATCGTCAGTCCTCCACAGATCTGTCCTACGTTGTGGAGTAGTTCTCTGGCTAATTTCATGTCTTGGCTGCGGCCTGACTGGAAGTGAACATTGGATAGTGTTTTTGCTTCTCTCTGCTCCTGTGAGTGGTGCCAACGCCTCTATAACCTCTTCCCGGACCATAGATGCTATGTCATTCGATGCTACAGGTTCTATTTTCGTGTAGCCCTGAACTTGTGGCAGGAATTTCTGAAGCTCTTGCCTAACGATGGCGCGCACTAGAGACTCCAATTCACCGGCGTCCGCATCGGCCGACACTGCGGAGACATTAGGTAGCCTCTGAAATCGTGGTCGGGCGATACGTCTTCGTCGAAGGCTTTCTATGTGACGGCAGCGTTTCACGAAGGCATCGACACTGTCATAGTCCTGGGACGACAGGACCTGGTACAAATCCTCAGCAATGCCTTTCATGAGATGGGCCACTTTCTCGTCTTCAGACATGGACGGGTTTGCTTTTCGGCAGAGAGAAAGAACATCTTGAATGTAAGCTTCAGACGTCTCATCGATTTGCTGCGCACGTGTGAGTAGTAATCGCTCAGCTTGGCGCTTCACGTCAGCTGTACGGGAAAATGCGTTCTTAAGAGCATTCCTGAAAACAGTCCAACTAGTAAATGTGTCTTCATTATTATCGAACCACTGTCGAGCGGTTCCGGCAAGGTAAAAAATGACGTTCGCCAAGCACATTTGGTCATCCCAGTGGTTATAGTTGGCGATTCGATCAAAGTCCTTGAGCCATCTATTAGTATCTTCTTGGCCGTCCCCGGTGAATATACACGGGCTTCTGGGTAGTTGGTACGTCAGGATCGGTATTGGTGCGATGTTACTCGAAGCGGAACTAGCTCCTGCTGGAGGATTCTGCTCGGTTGCCTTTTCATCAACCATCTTTCTCGGTCTTATATGCGAATCCCTTAAGAGCCCAAACTCAGGAGGAAGTCCTCGAATCCGAAGGCTTTGGCGTAACTCTGCCGTAGTAACTTGAGTGGTACCCGGCGCCTCCACCAAACTGTCGCGTAGATGAAGGGATCGTACAAATGAACAGGCAAGTACTCAAGTCTAAACTCAAGACTTTATTATTTCGAACTGAATGAAGAACTACTTATATACTACAGCTGATTAGCATACTGGAACATTTCAGACTCGGAATGTTCTGGAACATAAAGAAAATTGGTTAATAAGAAGGAAATTTACATAAAAATCGATTAACAGGCATCTTGCCTTTGATAGGTTTCGAACCTGCGACCTTCGTCTCTCGAGTCCTGCGTCTTATCCACTAAGCTATGAGGAGCTCAGTTGAAAGGTGCAATTTTCGCTACAATATTAAGAGATAAATTGCTTGAATACATCAAGCTCAGCTATCGTATTAGATAAAACCAAATTTTCATATAATTAGTACCTATAATTTTTTACTAAAAACTTATTTATATTTACAAAATTAAAATAATAATAATAATGAAAAAATAAGACATAATATAATAAATCAGTTTTTCAAAACATAAGTTCATATGTTTAACCTAATTGTCATCTTAAAGTTATTTATCAAATGGGTGTGTTTTTATGTGCAGATCTTTGTATTATGATTATGTTGCATGATCTGTATTATGAAAAAAAATACTAAAGAGTCGATGAAGTTTTTTTTAAAAGGAATTGATGCAAAAAAAACTGGGAATCCTTTGGAATCCTTGCTTTTAAGATAAATTTTAAACATATATATTTTCTGAGGATTAGTAGCGAAGAATTAGCTATATTTTGTACCGAAAACTACAGGAAAATAGAAAATTAATGTCTATATTAAATATATAACTTCAAATAATATTATTTTCATGTTAGTTTATAGTATGGAGAGGATTTTATTGTTATAGACTACAATATCATGAGAAATTCTAAGTATTTAAAATACACAAGGCTACTCTTATTCTTAAAATGAGCTCTGGTTTTATCTTATACATTGCTACGAAATGTCCACCTCGCGGTAAGATAGCTTCCCCGCAAGATGGGTTTAGGGTTACCAGAAAATGGCAAGGGAAGGCAGGGTGGCCAGATTTGACGCGACATCGCCCATTTGGCGATATGCCGTAGGCGGATGGAGAACATTCTAGAACGAATTCTTACCGGTTTGTCCTGGAATGTTCTCGAAGTCAGGCCAAAAGATATATAAACTGTGCATGTACGCGGAATAGCAGTCTAGTGTCGAGTTGGTCGTCGAATGTATCGCAAGTTAGTGCGGATCGTTGAGGTTACTGAGTGCACTGCGAGTTGTAGCGTGGAGAGTCTCGAGAGTACGTTTATTTTCGAGAACGACCGAACCGACTCGAGAGCTGTACTCTAGGGCTTTGTCGTGAAGCTCTCTTCACCGTTACAGCCTGATAGCCTGAAGGCAGTGTTGCTGATTGTTTCAGCGTGTTTGTTGTAGTTTTTCGACGACGGTAAACGTATTTTTGGAGCTGTCCTGAGTAATATTGGCTAATGAATTGTTTTCATTCTTCATCAAGTGTCTTCGTTAATTACTTCAAATCCACGAACTAGTAAGAACGCAACAATATATTTGAATTTTGACAACATAAAAAAATGAATTTTTTAAAAGGGAAGGAGGACTCAATGTTTTATGTTTGAAGTGATTACTTGCATGCTTCAGTACCTTTTGTTCACTTGAACATTATAAAGGAACTAAATAACTATTTTATTTACATTATGTACAAGCGTAAAAAACGTACACACGTACACTTTTGCAGTTTAGGCAGAACGCCGAAAAGAAACAAAGTTCATCACCTAAAATGCAGATGAAGGTATTCTGATTTAGTCAAGCGAAGGAAACCCTAAAGAATAATAACCGTTTAAAGGGAGAATTAATTTCAGAGAATGAATAGATTTTTCGAGAAATGCAGAAGAATGCCGTAGAATGCAAAATTTCCGATGATGAAAGCCATATTCAGCGACAAATACAAGTTTTGAAACTGTGTTCAAATAATTCAAAATAAATGGTTGAATTTCAAAACACACCCAACGGCCATCATAGAAAGTATAAATTTTAAATATCTTTAAGAGAAGATGATATCATTACCATGAAAAATTTATCTCTGTCACAAAGCTGTTATTCGTCCACAAGGGAAATTAGAATCCACTTAAAGATTAATTTTTTAAAACTTCAGATATATCCTTCTGGGAGCGTTAAATTCAAGTAATAGTTATAGTTTATTATGTAATTGTACTGAAGTAAGGATGCTGTTTGATACGTTTAACTTAATCGATTTTGAAAACTCTTTGTGCTTCTAATAAATTCAGCAGCTTTATTCTATTAGATTGTCATAAAAATTAAAAGACTTTTGCAATTATGCTCCTTATCTTATTTTTATGAAATACAGAAACGGATTAATATCAGTTATAGAATGAATGAAAGTTATATCAGTTATATGAACTTCTTTCTTATTCAGTGGGAAAATAATGCAATAGTGAATTTATGCATTACACAGAAACAAAGTAATCCAATGCCAATTAGTTTAAGTTTTGGGCTTCATTATTTATTTTGTGCAAGAAAGATAATCATGAAAATATTTTTTCTTGAAATTTTCATTTTATGCAGGTATATTTAAGTTATAAAATACTGATAAAATTACTGCGGTGTTTTTCAGTACTTCTGAAGAAGTTTCATAGTAGAAATTTAATAGCTGTTACTCTCGTTAAGAATTCAGTAGGTGATGATGTTATAAAGAAATTCATTAAAATAACAACTTAAAATTTTCTTACGAAATTCAGTTTATTAAGAGTAATTCTGGAATTTTAATTACTGTCAGTTACTGAAGTTCTGATAGGAAAATAGATATACTGAAATTTTAAGTGAAAACAAGTATTGAAATGAAAATAATGTTACATTTGCATTTTCTGTCCAGAAACTAATAAAAGAAGAAACGATAACAATCTAAATGAAAAAGCTTAGCTCAGAAGGCGTCCGAAATGTGAATATTGTAGAAAAGCTTTGACCTTTTATAAATTTTTAGATCGGATAATTTCTGAGAATTACATGCAACTGTCGTATAGGTTGATATGGTGAATATCAAACGAACAAAAATAACTTTTATAATAACTGGTATAACTGGCATAACTAGCAGAAGATTAGGGGTGTTAAACGCGCCGCATAATTTTAGATATGCAATTACATTTTCAATAATGTTGAATAACTAGTAGTGACTGAGCGA
The DNA here is from genome assembly GCA_000611955.2 of Stegodyphus mimosarum. NCBI lineage: Eukaryota > Metazoa > Arthropoda > Arachnida > Araneae > Eresidae > Stegodyphus > Stegodyphus mimosarum. Next base: position 330,636 of record KK120282.1, on the reverse strand, counting down.
AGAGTTGTCAGCAGGCAGGCGAACAGGCGAAAAGAGAGAGACTACGCAGTTAGTAAGCATTTATACTGGGTAGGTGCATAAAGTATAGCTAAATTGCTATTGGATAATTTTAGGTTGTTATGTAACGAGGAAAGATCTCGAATTTGGGAGAACAGATGAATCTAGAGGGAAAACACCAAATTTAGAGCAGTTAATTTTGAGGTAGCCAATCATTTCTTAGCTCAGCCATCGTATTCTATTATCTCGTACACACACACACACACACATATATATTTATATTTATATGTACGTATATATTTTTTAGCTATCAAATACTTGCTTATTAAGCATTCATCGGTATATGGTTGAACCCAATGGTTCTTTCATCATTGCGTCACCGGGAATGCTGTCTACAGTGCATCATAGTTTTAGTAACATGTAACGCAATCGAAAGAGAGGGGTAGTACTAAGTATTACACTTTTTGCGCCGCCCAACAGGTATAGTGGTTAGCCTCGTTGACTGCCTTGACGATGGGCCTGGGCTCGAATCCCGGAGAAGGCATCGATGTTTGTAAATGTATAGTGCCGGTACGGCATTGCGCCACACTAAATATGTGGCGAGCCGAAAGTCCTCGTGTGGTCTGGTGGAAGGGGAGAGAGGTGAGAGACCTTTGGTGGAGTGCTGTCCATCAAAACTGAGCAGAATCGCTCTATCACCTATAAGGTGCTCAAGGCTGTTGCCAACGGCAGGCTCCTTGCCACGAAAAATTTCTCGAGCTTGGGCTGATGTTGCTGTCAGACAAGTGAGCGTAAGTAACAACAAAATATTTTTTACGTATATAAGTTTGACACGGAAGTTCGAATTCGTGTCTCAATGGAGTGGTGCAGCAATGAGTTTCTGTAGCTATCAAAATCAATTGACTATGAAAACGTTTTTAATTTGTGGCATCAAAATAAGGGCTTTTAAATAACAATTGAATATGAAAGGTTACAATTTATGTACAAATTTCTATGCTGTTTGTAAGCGTTTTATTTCGTATTGTAGACAGCAGGAAATCATTTGGAAATGCTTTCAACATCAGAGTGAATGCCTCATAATGTTATTCGTATTCTCATTGCTATAGATTTTGGGAATAGATAGTTTAGAGAAAAATTATTCGTTGCTAGGCAAAGATGGAAATTATGGCTGAGTTGTAAAAACAAAAATAGTTCCATTATATTATGCATATTGATGAGATACGTAAAATAAAAATAAATACGCATAAGTTGCCTATCAAATTTCACTTTTATAAGTAATTTTCTGGTCTAATTTGCCGAATCCTTTATCGAAATGCTTTGACGCAATAACAGACACCAGATTTAAGGTGTTATAATTTATGATATAAATTAGAGCTAATTTCGGCTAATTTCCTGCCTATTTAAGTTGAACGTTAGGTTTTCCAGAGGATTTTTGCTATGCAGTATAAAACTGAATTATTATTTTTTTTAATTTTAGGGATTACAAATACAGTTGCGTAGAATGATTTACGTCGTTCTTAAAATCTTAAGTACATATTTTTTAATCATATTCATATGCATTATTTATATTACAATATAATTCATATGCATTGTTTATATACATACTTTGTTTATATGCATTTACTTGCTTTCTTTATATTTTAATTGTTGCGTATTACATTATAAGGTATATCTCGCGCCTTCTTAGCACGCTTTCGTGGTGTAGTGGTCATAACGCTTGGCGCGTATTCGAGAGGTTCGAATCCCGGCGAGGGCACTGCTAATTTTTCATCTCTCCTGCTTCGAAACAGCTAATGTCTCTACAACATAAAAGTTTTATTTTATTATTTTTTGGTATATTATAGTAAATATAACATGATTATACATTTGTGCTCATATTTATATCCAATACCTAAAACATTTTAATGTTATTGACATAACATTTTAATAAAAACAAGCAGAAAATAAATATATTTTCAGTTTTTCCCAAAAGCCTTTAGTAAATCATTCTATTTTGTTGATGGATAAAACTGGACTTTAATATGACAATAACTGGGCATAAGAAGCCTTTAGATATGTCACACGTTTGGGTTCGCATTTGAAATCACTGGTGATGCGGCGACAGTTAATTCCATGGCATGACTTCAACAATTAATGCCATTAAAAGTAATTTTTCTAGTGATTTACTAATAAGTTAATCCATCCTCCATCTGCTTGTCAGAATTTTATGCCATTTTAATTCTGATATATGGTTCTTTAACTTGGAGTCTCTCTTTATTCGATTTTCTAACTAATGTTGCGGGGAGATAACAGAATATTTTGGAAGCGATACTCAGCGTATCGGGCATCCTTCATCATTAATTAGAGTTGCTTGTCGTCATATGAGTTAAAAAAATCTTCACATCCAGTACCGTTGTAATTTTAAAGAAGAAACATTTTCAAGAAATAATTCTGATTAATGAACATAATGCTCTCATTAATACCACTTACGCCATTCACCAGCCGTACTATAGTATTGATAAAGACTTATGATGCATATCATGCGTGTAGTTTTTGTTCCTAATTATTTTATGATTGTAATAAACACCGAATTCTTTCATGTCATTCGCAATCCCTTACTTTGTTTAACATACTTAGTGTTATGAAGCTCCATTTAGGAGACTAAATACGGAATAAAAGTATTGCTATCGTTGTTTTTATTGAAGATGTGTTAGGTATACCCTGCAAAAAAAGGAAATGGACAGTTTTATGAATCCCGTTCTAATGGGCCGATTGTCGATATTTAATTAGTGTTTTTGATGTCTAGAAAGCGCGACTTAAGACATAAAGTATTAAATTTACACATAGGTTGTTTAAACATCGGTGTTAAAACACAAAATCGTACGTTTTCTGAAATGAAATACCTATTTTTTGCTATATTTTCACTCGACAACTCAAATTATGCAAGTTGTACGAGTAAACACTAAAACATTAGCTCTCAAAATTTTAGCTCCTCAATGTTAATTGAATTTGATGCACATTTATCAAAATTTTGTTTTTTATTAAACTTATATAATTTTTTCTTTTATAGTTTCACAATTTTCACAAATTCAATTAATAACAGCAGCCGTTTAAAGAGAAGATAGGAATAGTTCACCATTTTCGATGCTGTGACCAAAGAATTCAATTCTACGATATAAAAATTTAGATTTCTTAAAATTAATTTCGAGTCCATAATCAGACGCAACTGACAAAACGGATTTCAAACACTTAGTACTTTAATTTTCATCTTTAGCAGGAAATATGATATCATCTAGATACAGTAAAGCATGACCTTGCAAGATTATATCCTTGAAAATAAGATTTATAAATATTTGAAATACAGAAGGCGAGATGCAAAGACCGAAAGGTACACGTAGAAACTGATATTATGCATTACGCATGACAAATGAAGTGTAATGTCGGCTGCCTTTGTCGACATTAACACGGAAGAAAGCATTTTTTAGAATCGATTGTACTAAATTTGGAAGCATCTTGTCTAACGGTAATAGTCCAGTATTAAGGTTAAGAGATACAGTTCTTTAATTATGCTCTTATTTAATTTGAGATAGTCTATATATTCTATAAGGATCCCATGTTTTTTAACTACTACAGCATGACTAGAATATTTGGAAGAACAGGTTTCAATTATGCCGTCGGCTAACGAAGTTTGAAATTGTTTATCTACAATGCCTCTTTCCGCAATAGCTAAAGGTCTATGAAAAATAGGCCTTTTGTCTTTGACTTGAATAGCCCCGTGGTGGTCGACATAGAGAACTCTGCGAAGGTACTGGCTAGGATCTGTACTTAGACAGTCTTAGCCACGGGGGTATACACATTACGAACCTTGTGGTTCTAGAGGCCCCGGAAAGATCACTTAATGGTTGACCCATGGATCTGGCAGGTCCTAAAGCTGAGGGTTCTAATTGCTGGGCTGGTGCCGGGTACGCTGGGTAATAACCCTCTGCGACGGGCAGCCCGAGCTACTGACAGGTAGCAAATTACTGACAACGATCGATATCACAAAAGCGTTGAGTCCCTCTCTCCAAGCTGCCAAGGCAACGGTTGAACCCCTGTGCCTGGTTGTGCTGTATGAGGGGACTATTAGTGCCATTAAGTTAGCGGAAAGAGGAATACCCATAGGTTGTCATTCACGTGAAGTGTTCGTAGTTTTGGTTTTTAGAGGTCTGAAGTCGAAGACAAGATCTACAATTATCATATCTTGTTCTTTTGTAGCAGTGGGAACCATTTGTAATTCAAACGTTTGATTAAGGGAAGTATTTATGTACCATTTTTGGAAATACGATTTAATGGACTGTCAAGAGTCAGACAGGTTGCGTAAGTGCAGTGATTTGAAATATCGTAAAAACACATGAGAGTTGTCGTCATTGATTGGTCAAAAGGAAAGAATGTACAAAAATTAAAAACATAAATTTATAAGGCACACTGTTTGAAATCTCTTCGATAGTGAGAAAAAGAATTATATTTCTTCTGCTGAATTAGGATGAATGTGTAGTTCATAAAGAAAATTAAATTACAAACACAAAATTTTCGCTTACATTTTAAAAGAACAACTGAAGGCGTGATCCAGTTACCGTATCCGTATTTATTAATTTATATGCGTCTGATATTCTGATTATTGATTCATAATTTAAAATTTCACTTTAAACGGGAAAAGAGTTACGATGTTTTAAATTGGAGATTCCTCTGAACTTCTGGAAGTATCCTTGTCTCAAGCCACAGATAGTTTTAAAATGCGTTTAGGATTTGGGACTCTTAAAAATGCACAACAAAGATCCGACTCGCTGAACAATGCATGTTAAGCATTGTTCAGCGAGTCATACTGATGTTGTTTCCCAGATCAACAGATTGGTTAGTGACGCCTGCCGTACCAATCGACCCTATATGGAATCGCGGAGAAAGCATGAATTCTTAGTGTATAATGTCTGTGCAGGTATAGACACATATAAAATAAAGATGTATTTAAAATCGAGAAGAGGAGCGAGATATTTTTTAACGGTGCCCCGGAGTGTTCTTCGAAACTGGGGTGGAGAAGTACGACTAATGGTGAAATTCAAATGTCCCGTCCGCGTGTATCTGTACCTACTGTAATTGCTACAATTTCCTTAATAATTTAAGTAGACACTATGATAGTTAAAGATAATCAACGAAGCCTATTATTAATTAAAGAGAAAATAAGTTGGAAACTGAAATAAAGAAAAATGTGATAATTTTGCGAATAATGGAAAAATGAATAACAGCAACTGTTTTAGGATTACTTGATTGAACACCTAAATTATAACGCAAATGTAGTTTACTACATAAAATTATCATAAGTTGTCTGATAAGCAAAAATCGTCTACTATTACCAATAAATACCTTTGAAGTAAGTGAGTCTAGGTTTAACAACAAGAAGAGAAATAAAAATACAGAGCGTATTTACTCATTTTAGAACGATTTCTGAGCAATTTAATTAATGTATAAACTGTCAAGAATATTTTTTAATGTTTGTTCTGATGGCCTTTCGTATCTTCATCATGATTTCCAGCACAAAATGGCTTTTCGTAAAATTTCCAGCTGCATTGCTTTCCATTCCTCTAGCACTACTTTCCTAAGTTCTTCAATCGTGGTGGGTTTCCGCTCAGAAAGAACTTTTTTGAAAAGATCAGAGGCACAGCAGTGCATAGGTGAAATGTCAGAGGATTTTGCAAAAGTATATTGCTATGATGTATATGCAATACCCATATCAGACTTTCTTTCTTTGAGGAATGCAATGGTACTTATTTCACTGCCTTGAAGAAGTTTCATTCTAAGAAAGATATTGGTATAATGAAATATAATTTCTTCTGTAAATACTTATCTTGGTAGTAGAGTTGATTGCAACATTTTTACATTCTTCTTGTTTTTAATTTTCCATTGTAAGAGAATCCGGTAACAAACATTAATCCCTTTACTGAAACTTTCTTTGTATTGACATAACCAAGTTTCTACAAATTTTTGTTTTCTTTTTCAATAACAAACAGATCTTTTTTTTCTTGTTAGTCATTTAGGTAAACCCATGCTTCGTCAAGGATCACAATATATTTCCTCTATTTAGCACGAGATAAACTTTCGCTAAATAGTTTTCATACAGGGTTCTGCAAATTGTTCAGCGTTGAACCGCATACCCTGCCGAAAGCTGGTGGTTTCCATGTTCATGAAAATAAGAAATGGGTAAGGGATCACGATTCTTACAATCCTTGAATAATTCTCTCTTATATTTCATTTTCCATATATATATGTACATATACGTATAGGATGGTTTACTTAAAACTTCATATGCAGTCAGTAAATTGGGGCGCCAGAGTATGGCTTGAAGCTAACGAATTACCAAGGTTTCAGTTCGTTTTTGTCTTAGATAATATTTTAGTTAAAACTCTATTGACAGATAAGGGAATATCATTAATGTCCCCCAAAACTTGCAAATTTAAATTGTTTAAAAAACGTGCAAATAAGAGCTCATAACAATGTACTTTATTATTAGTAGTACTGTTATAGGCTCAAAAATACAGACTGGTACAGGAGGGGAGTCTACGCTGGGCCTCCTGCGTTTTATGTGGAAATAAATCTAAGTAAAACTTAGGTAATATTTAAAAATACTAGGAGAATCTTAATTCTTATTATCATAAAATTTTAATTAAAAGAATTTATTTGTTGTTTTGAAAATGTTTGCCGTTTGAGTGCAGACACATTTTCCGAAGAATTTCTAACGTCCCGTGATGACTTCGTTTGTATTCAATGCAAAGAATAATTAATGTTTACCTATTCCATAATCTCCTTAAATATAGTGTGTAGAGTCTACTTGCGTATCTGCTGTGTGGAAACTGGAAGAATAGTGACTGCACTGAAAAAGGGTAAAACGTACCTACTATTACACTCTTTAGAAATTTACAATGCTTCAACTCGACACTAACAAAACTACTCTGCTTGGGGGGTAACTAAAACAGTAAGAATTAAACCCAAAATTGGAAGATATTCAGAAGTAGTAGAATTACGCTACAGGGCTCAGACTATAGTGTTTCCTAAAAAAGAGTTGAAAATCTAGTGGCAGCAAAATAATAGTTGTTACGCCACGTTTAAGCAGCAATCAATGCTAAGTAGAAGCTCACGCTATAACAAGCACAGAGCTCGCCCACACTCTCTAACTTTCCCTTCTAGAACTTGGTATTTAAACCTTTTTCTCCTCAAGGTACAGTTTGCATTACTTCACGCGCGCTACCAAATTTAAATATTCTGGCATTGACAATTAGGGGAATGAAGGCTTATAGGAGAGAAACTTCAAATTAAATTAAACTGGTTGTTTAAAATAAATATAAATCCCTGAAACTGTCTAAGTCTACATACGGGAAAAAAACCACGAAAACTGAAAATGAAGCCTGGCATCAAAATGGTATTTGAAACCAAAAAGAAGTTTTTAATTGAACGTACTATTTCTTGTCTCCATCCATAATACACAGTAAGACACTACATTTACTTCTAACGTGTTTTCATATATCTAACACATTCTGTAATACTGAATGGAATGATTAACTATATATAATTCACGATATTTTTTAGCCAGTAGTCTGACACAAGAACAGTTCGTTGGAAATGACCGAACAAGTCTGTCCTTTAGCCGTCTCATCACAGCGCCCCATGGCGTTTAGTTCTGTGATGCATCTAATAATCGTAGTTGCGTGGAAATCGAATTCATACTTTCAGTTCGGGCAAGCAGTCAACCTCTCCTGACCACTATACAACCCGGGGCAATACATAACTGGCAAAATATTTTTAATTAATTTTATCTGCCAGAAAAGAGAGCGAAAGAAGTGGGAACATTGCGAATCTAAATTAAGAACGAAACCAACTTTAAAGTAATTATGTTGAAATTCACAAATATTGATGGGACTGATTACGGATGGATCATTCTTAAATTCATTTTCCGTCTTTGTATAGAAGAGGATATGGTTCAAACTTTTGAGTTTATCAGCTCGTTGCACTGCCTAACAAGTTTTGGATTTCATAAAGAACAAGAAACGTCTTGGCTATTTCTTGGAATGTAGTCTTTAACTAACTTCCTTATTAAAGGATTTTCGTCAGGAATAAAAATAGCCAAATTCTATGCATGAAAAAATTAATGTAAAATGTTTCTTATGTCGACAACTTGCACAAAATGTTTTGTTTTGCTAATACTTTATAATACTTTTTAGAATAATATGGAAGATTTCAGTGTAGTAGTAAAATTATTTCAAATTATCTTTTTAAACACTTTTACAGGAAAAAATTAAAAAAATTAAAAAACTACAAAAAAGATCAAATAAATTATTAAAAATATTAGAAACTCAAATTGTAAATGAAATGCATTGTCAATAAAAAGTGATGTTCTTAAAATTATTAGTTTAAAAGCTAGTACATACTGATGTGAACGATCATGTGACTCTAAATTATGTTGTTATGTTAATATTTTTAACAAAGTCTGAAGATTATCATATGGATGAAAATATATATTCACTGATTACCCTCTAGAAAGTAATAATAGTATAAATTGTTGCCCTCACTGTAGGCCATCTGAAAACATCTCATTGGAGTACACGCGACTTATGCACCGGCTGTTGGGATGTTGTATATTCTCATACTCAAGAGTAAAATATATCTTCAGTAGAACTCATTATACTCAACTGAAAACAAAAAATAATCAGTCAAAAATTAAATATGATTATTGCAGTTCAGTTCTTAAAGGTAACTGCAAACACAATTCTGCATTTGGTGGGCTGACAGAGTTTACATCTATATTTATAATTCCAATAAATTTCTGCACCTTTAGCAGTACTTAATGGGACTTCTCTATTCAGAGGTAATTTCTAATTACACTCTGAACTATAATTTAAATCTGAAAAGATTAACTCAAATTTAACTTCTTGAAATTGCTTACGGGAGTATTCAGTGTACCTCACTCCTTAATATTAATGGTTAGAAACATAATTCGCAAGCCTCTGTAAATCCTAAGATAAACCTGAACTTAACTTAAGACATGCAGTAAGTAAATTATTGCGTTATGTACTCTCATTCTTAGTAGTTATTGTTTTTAAAAATCGTTTTTAATTCCTTCTATGAAGTAAAAGGGAGTATTGTAACCGCGAAAAATTTCGGATATCATATTTCAAATAAAATATCCATTTTGACCGCTATCGAATGCAATTTAACGATATTTTTGCAAGACATCTGCACGTAAGAATAGAATAAAGGACTTTCTTTCCCCAAGAAATTATAAAACTGGTTTAAAATGGATTCTGAAGAGATTTTCTCGTGGCGTCTGTGCGAACGTACGTACGTATGAATATATTTATCTCGCATAACTCAAACACTAGTAGCCTCAGAACTTTGAAATTTTGTGTATATGATTGCTATAACATATAGATGTGCACCTCCTATTTTGGTTGCAATCGACTCCACCAAAGGTATATGTATATTCATATTATTATACATATACATACATATATATATATATATATACACACACATAAACTTTATTCTTATATGTTTGTAAATTGTGCATTTTTTGCTTCAAAAACAATTGAATTATGTTGTTCTTACCTTCTGATTAAAGTTTTATGCCATATATAAATCTGCATGTTGAAATTGCAAAATGATCAACAATTTAAACGTTGTTTAAGTGCTGCTAAGCCTAATTATTTTGGCCATAGCGGCCATATTTCTTTACATTTGAAACTTACCAGAACAGTGGATTTGTTGCCAATCTAAAGAAACTAAGCTTCGCAACAACAACGATAACACTTTCTTTTATTAATGCGAATTAAATCATGCTTAATCCATTCTGGAATTTATTTGAGAAAGTAAGTGTTTAAGATTTACTTCGCAATTTTTAATGTAGATACTTTGAGTTTTTATGTATTTTTGCCTTGTTGCGAAGTGAGAACTAAATTAATCGAATTAGAAATACTGAATCATCTGAGAAAAATTATTTCTGTCTTTTTTGCTTGTTTGTTTGTTTAATTTCCGTTATACATCATTTTCTAGATTTATCATAGTATTTGAATAGAACATGTAGCAACAATTAGATAATTCTTCAGATGATATACATAATTTTTGTGCATTCTGAGTTGTAATATGAATGAGATGTAACGCTATTAAGTGAGTGTTTACCTAGAGCCAGAGTGTTGCTATGGTAAACAAATATAGTGAATTTTAAACAGTGCATTTATTCTATTGTGGTTTATGAGATATCGAAGGAGTAGATTGAATTGAATCCAATAAGTTTAAATGAAATGCAAAATCCCTATAATTTAATATTCCATTCAAGGAAGCAATGTAATGTATACATCAGATTTTTGATAAAGGTATCCAGTGTTTGATTCACTAAAACATAATTTCCCAATTATTTGCTTTCATTAAGTAAATATTTTGTTATCAATAGATATA
>KK120282.1:295464-320073 GCA_000611955.2 Stegodyphus mimosarum | reverse complement strand
ATACATTTATATTACATTTTATATTTACAATTACTTTACATTTATATACACATTATTACACACACACTTTACATTTATATATATTAATACTTATACATATATTAATAAAAATTATCTACTATTTCTATTATAGAAATAACTACTCTTTCCGTTACAGAAAATTAAAATTTAAATGCTGACTAAACTTTTGAAGAATTCAACAATGGTAGAATAAATTTGTAAAGTGGGGATTTTAAATAACGTTTATATATTAAGATAATTATAGATTTATTGATGTGTATACGTAATTAATAATATTAGCATTTTTCATTTGAAGGATTTTTTTTTGTTATGTTATTTTCTTTCAAAAACATTAATGGAACCTTTATTTAGGGAACTTCCATTTTCTATAAAAAATTACGCAAATTTTAAATTTAACTTTTATTTAAATAATGAATAAAGTAATTAGAGTTAAAACACGTTTGTTGCTATATTAATATGACTACGTTTTAAATGACGCTATTATTACATTTAATTAAATTATAGAGTTTTCGATCATTTTTGTCATGGATTAGTTTATCAGGAAATCCATTAATAAGCGAAATCAAAGATGTCCTTTAAATAGCACAGCTCTTTTCAAAGAAAATGACTGGCAGTCACGTGCCGGGCATTCCGAAAAGGAAATTAACGGAGCCATAATCATGGTTCCAGTATTGTTCTGCTTTACTTCTTCAAACAATAAATTCACGCTGGCTTGATTAATTGTGAATCTTCCCACTTAATTTTCACTTCGCATTCTATCGTTTTAATAACAGTTCAAGCTAAAGCAAAGTCATTTACTTTGCTCATTGTGTTGGCTAAATAATATGTTTATTCCTTGTCATATGTCATCATCAGAGATAGATAAGAAAGATATTTAAGGAATAAATAAAATGCAATTTTAGCTAATACAAAGAGGTGAAGAAAATTAATTATAATTATAATGTTTTTGCGGATCATGCGTTTAGGTTTCCTCATTATAACTTTTTTATTTCTTAAAAGCAATTAAACAATAGAGAGTGTTTTCTACACCTAATGCTGGTATAAAATTCTATCAAATATGCAGTTCATGTCTTACAGTTTTAATACCAGTGAATTACAACCGCATTAAAAAGGTATTTAATATTGGATGGATGACAACTGATGCAGCAAACAATATTCAAATGCGAAATTGATTATCACACACAAGAAAAAATGAACAAAACTGCGTTTGTCATGAAATGAAATTATTTATAATAAATGCTAGCCTTTTCTTGTTATTATTACGAATGTAATTATGATTAACAGTAAGGAATTTTTATCACAAAAGTTGTTCTAATTCTCAAGGATTATTATTTGAAAGATTGTTTCGAACTAATTAACTTTTAAGTTTCATAAGTCATATAATCGAAAAGTATCGCAAATGAAATTCCTCTAAACAGGAAAAATGCCAAAAAGCTTTTGCCTGGAAGGAAGAATAAGTAAGCAATAATGAGGAAGAATTTAAAGTTGTCGATCGTGAACAGATCAACAACAACAATTCTTCCATAAAGTTTTGGGATTTTTTTAATGGGGGGCAGAAGCCATTTCTGCTTTCGCCATTACTAAGGCCAGAACTGGTAATCATTTTATTATGGAGGACAGGCAACCACCGTTGTTATCTCCTATGAGAAATCAGGCAATTTACGTCCATACCTTATCCGGAATTCGAACCCAAGTCCTTTGGTATCGCAGTCGTCTCATCTAATCATTATGCCGTCTGAGCGGCAGTCTTGGGGTTCCACAGATCTTTATTTATCAGGTAAAGCCTTTTAAAAATTGTTACACCGTTTTAAGATATTAGTTTAGAAGACTCAAAAATATAATGTTGCACTATGCACAGAGTTGCGAATCAAGCGTATTAAAAAGGAATGTTGATTTGTTTTTTGTTTTTGTTAAATTGTAATTTCAAGCTCATTAAGATTTCTCAGATTGTTAAAGTAATAAAGAAAAAAATGTTTATGGAGGGTGGGTACACTCCTATTTATTCACTTTTAAGTAGTAAATATACATATGTACTGTTAATGTTTCAATTATCGTTAAATGCAAGAACATTTTATTATTCAGGCCTACATTATTTTATTATATAGGTTAAAAAATTATTTTTAGCTATTGAATATTGTTTATCAGTTTTGATATAATTACTTAAGTATTACAAGCCACAGACGTAAAAATCACAACTAAAATGACACATTAAAATGCAATTGTGTATCTCCAAACGAAACGGAATTGCAGGTAAGTTGTTTTATTTAAACACTGCATCAAAAACTGGTGACAGTATTGGAAACCGGGTACACTCCTATTTATTCACTTTTAAGTAGTAAATATACATATGTACTGTTAATGTTTCAATTATCGTTAAATGCAAGAACATTTTATTATTCAGGCCTACATTATTTTATTATATAGGTTAAAAAATTATTTTTAGCTATTGAATATTGTTTATCAGTTTTGATATAATTACTTAAGTATTACAAGCCACAGACGTAAAAATCACAACTAAAATGACACATTAAAATGCAATTGTGTATCTCCAAACGAAACGGAATTGCAGGTAAGTTGTTTTATTTAAACACTGCATCAAAAACTGGTGACAGTATTGGAAACCTTTCAACTTATTTGGAATTGACTAAAGCACTGATTAATAGTTATGACATATTTTGTATTGTTTCAAATTACAGTATATTTAGAGTTTTGTAATTGAATTATCACATATTCATGCGCCTACCTTTTATTAATGTGTATCTATGTGCCTAGTTACATTATTTTTTACACTGCGTAAAAACCTGCAAATAGCTGCAATAGAAATGGTAATTTCATATGTTGAAATTTGTCTTCTCATCCATTTTTTTCAAAATGTCGGAAATTTGGCAACTTCGGTACGTGTCCATATCTTGCTTTTTTTCATTTGTAAAAATAAGAAAAGGAAAATTAGGTAAGTAAATTCAAAATTACTCAGCTTCCAGTTTAAATATTGTTTACCTCATTGCAACAGCTTGAGATTTTACACGAAATTTTTTGGAGTTCAGCTTTTGGGTTATGTGTATTTTCAGTAAAATTTTTGAACGTCCGCGAACTTGAAGATCTTGTGCTTTTGGAATTGAATCTTATATTTTATTTTCGAAACGTCTGAATTTTCTACCACTATTTTCAGTTTTGTATTTACTTCATTTTTCTCTGACATTTGTATGACGAATAAGCACCATTGTGGCTACAAAATGACATGTGTTTCTTAATTTTAATATTTTGATTTTAGAAACCAAACACGAATTGTGAGGGAAAAATAAAACAGAAATTTAAAATGCTTTTTTGTATTAATAATTTTAACTATATCGAAAATCGGAAAGAAAGATTTTATTTTCTATCATTTAATATCATAATCATTTGATAATCAATAGGTTTCTTTAAGTTTATAAACTTCTGAAATTTTATAAAAAATTTAAAATCCTAATTTAATGTAGCAGTTTTCAAGGTTTTTGATCTACAGTGCTTCCTTTTTCACCAGATCATTTCACAACAAACTATTGGAAATTAAATTAGAAATGACAACTTAGTGCTTCCGCAGAGTCACAAAGACATTTTGGCAACTTAATTTAATTTAAAATTTCAAACTCCCGCATTGGTCAGAATTAATGTGGCCTTATATTAAGAACATTCTGCATTTTTGACCACACATATGACTAAAGCATACTGCTATATAATTAAATAGTCCAGGCAATTTAATTTGAGTTAAAAAAATGCTACATTTTCTTTTATCGCAAGTGTTAAAAGGAAAAAGTATTAATTATTTTAACGTATTTTTTTAAATTCGGTTGTAAGTACGGTATTCAGATCACGCTTTAAGGACGTAAATATTACTTCACATTCAAGGTTCATCAGCGGCCGAGCGGTAAACTCGTTGAATACTGGTAGTTCGCTTCTGGGTTCGAATCTCGACGAATTAGCTGGTTGCACGGGCGTTTTTGTGGTTTTCCCATATGGAATGTGTATATGAGACACACGAAGGCATTCCTTCCCTTAGGCAAATAGTCTTGTAGTAATTTTTCTTAAATAAATAAACCGATATGCCAATACAATGCATTTAGACCAATACAATGCATTACTTAACGTTTTGCATGAAAATACCGCCTTACGTTTGTAGCAGTCTTATGTTCGGCTGTGCCGCCCATACTGTATAGTAGTTAGGGGAGACTGACTGTAATATCAAGGGACCCGAGCGCGAATCCGGAGAAGACATGGATGTAAAATTGTCTGTCTCTTCATGGGATGGCAGCAGTGGCCGTCCATTAGGTGCCTCCACAATAAAATTGCCACCACTTCTGGCCTTAGTAGTAGTCATTGCCGTTATAGGCATTATTTTATATATGTGCCGGCTATTGGGGAAAAAAAAGTTCGGCTGCGCGCGCTGCCAAATGACGCCATGCCCTTTTTCGTAATAACTGCCGGCGCGACTAGCGAACTCATTCTTATTGCCGTTATATCGAGTGCAAAGAAGTTTCGTGTATTCGTGTAGTTGTTGTTGTCCTGTCCATTAACACATGGAGCAATGGTAACCAGAGCCTACTCCGAAAACAGGTTGGACTTCTATTTCCCACCAATTTTGAAAAAGAGCACCCCGGGGAGGGGATCCGGGGACTCCCACTCGTCTCCTCGCCAACCAATCCACACAAGAGGACTCTCGGATCATCGCATATTTAGAGTGCGGCATGCAGTACCGATACTATACATTTACAAACATCCATGTCTTCTCCGGATTCGATCCCGGGGCCTTCGGTACCGTAGCAGGCTCATCTAACCAATATACCTTCTGGGCGACTTACGTGTAGAAGTTTCCTGTTTTAATGAATAGTTGCAACACAAACACAACTTCATTAAAAGTTGTGTTTTAGCGATGTGAAGTCATGTCTTCTAAGAATATTCCCCCATCCAATACCTTCCACACCTAAACGTTGCTGGTTTTGATTTTTATGCAATCTGTTTTCCGACTCTTAGAGCATTACCAGTGCCCAAGAGGCAGAGTTGCTGAACATTGGTAGTTCGGTCCAAGGCACGAATCCGGATTGGCGGCATGGGTGATTTCATGGTTTTCTTCTTGCGTAACATGCATATATGCCAGATTCCCTTTAGAAAGTTCTTTACGCCCTTCTGCAGCTACTGCAGACATGGCTTGCTAATCAACGAAGCTCAGGGCTTCACGTCTCTTTTTCTTTATAAGGGTATTTCAACTGGAGAAGCTTCTTCTTTTGACTTTTACATACGCCAGAACCCTAAGGGGACTCGTTCAGGAATCTGGAAAGAGCAGGAGTAGTGCATCTCCCGCTGCATGCCAGAATAACCAACAAAGTATCAAAGAAAGTCCTTTACGATAGCATCTCTGCCTTTAGGCAGATAGCCCTTGAGCGCTTTGCCATAATCAAATAAACCAAACCAAACCAACTGCAGTTCTTACTAGCTGACAAATTTTGATACATAACGATGTTCTATAACATTTTTTATTTCGATTTCTGATAGTTGTTCAGCTAAGAAATATTGTAAGCAATTGACATTTACATGCTAACTTAATTAAAATTTTATTCTGAAAACACGTGTGATAGAAAGCAATGACATTTGCTCGCAAATATTGGTACAGGCCTTTGACCTTTTTATACCTATGCTCACACGTATTTTTATTTTGAAAATTTAACAATCATTGAATTTGTTATTATATATGTTGCTGTTCAATAACAAAATTAATTCAGAACGGCAGAAGTGCACAAAATTACGTTCCAATAGGAATATGGCCTGAACTTAATTACAATGGTATTTGTTGCTAACTTTTATGTTAATTTGCATAAGAGGATTTCAACTGCTTTTTTTAAATAAACATTTAGTGAATTGGGTGCTAACGTGGCTTTTGTGGCAGTCTCAGATTAAATTACAAAATCCTTCTATTGAGTTCTCCTAGGGACTTAAATTCTACAACAAAGAGTGAAGAAAAAGTAGTAAATTTGTCCAAAGAAATATCAACTTTTTATAAAAATTAAATTGGAGATAAAAGAATTCATTCTGAAAAGAAAAGGTAAATCTTTGGATACAAATCCACAGATTTCAAACTGCGTAGCTCAATTCATTTCGAACATGCT
This sequence comes from Stegodyphus mimosarum, assembly GCA_000611955.2. Classification (NCBI taxonomy): domain Eukaryota; kingdom Metazoa; phylum Arthropoda; class Arachnida; order Araneae; family Eresidae; genus Stegodyphus; species Stegodyphus mimosarum. The sequence goes on along the minus strand of KK120282.1, from coordinate 313,915 downwards.
ATTATAGAAATTAACAGAATATTTACATTCTTTAATTGCATGCAATACTGTAACAATGTGCACCCTGGTGGGAATGTTACATACAAAATAAACAACGCTTTAGTCTTTACACTCAGTTCTAAGATAAATAATAAAGGAACAAAAAGCTTAAAAAATGATACTTTGAAAACTCTGAAAAGAAACTGCCATTCCATTTTCTTATGTCCTTAAAAACTTACACACTTTATTGTTACAAAGGAAAATGATTATTTTAAGTTAATTAAATACTAATAAACTTAATTTTACAGCAAGAGCTAAATGTCCAAAAGGCCTCTACCTTCTTACATTCTAATTTTGATTTCAAAACGTTGAGCACTAATTGGTGGATAGAAATAGCAAGAAAACCATTTTGTATAAGTAACGGCATTATATGGTATTATTTAAAATTATTCTCAACAGAGATCTCCTAGATTGTGACCATTATAATGCAGTATTTTCGTAATTTAATTGAAAATAGTTCTAACCAAAGAAATTTCGAAAAGGAAAATAAAGCTGTCTGCGAAATTTTAATTTATGATTTTTTATAAATAAGTCGTAGTTCCTCAGGATGGGCATTAATGTCAATTGAAAAAGTCTAAGTGTAATTGGTGGAGGGCAGTAACAGAGCATTGAGAAACAAGTGGGCAGTTAGATTACATTTGGAATATTTGGTTGTCTGAATCCTCTTGAAACTAACATTTAAACTTTCACTTCATAATGAAATTGCACATCTTTACTAGAATCATACTAGATGTCACTCTCAACCTTTCAGAAATGTTGGTTCAAGATGCTTGAAAATTCATTTTTTTTTACTCCAAGGGAGTAAAGATATTAACAATCAGTCTAGTATCCTGAAAATTATTACCATAAATATGCACGTGTTCATATTCAGTGCGTACAATTAGTGCATTGTATATCTAAAACTTTTACCACTTCACGTATCATTACAGAAATTTGTGCTCATACTATTAGGCTGATTACTGTAAATGCTTCAGGATGTTTTTGACCATTACAATTCATTTCCCTATTGCTGATGAGTGTTAATGAGTAATTTGATCAAATACAAATTTAATGTGACCTAAAATGCCGCCCGGACAGGAAAGTGATTACCATATAGAAAGGGAAATATTTCTAAAGGGAATCTGATTGCCGTATTAGTGACTCTGATTGCCGTATCGAAGAGCCCGAGTTCGTATCCCTGAGAATACATGGTTGTAAATTGTCCGTTTTTCATAGAAGGTAACGGTGACCTAACGCCGAAAGCAGTAGTCTGTTTATTATTAGATGCCCCCATAATAAACAGACTACTGCTTTCGGCGTTAGTAGTGACCAACGCCTATAAACGGTTAGAAAATTGGAGAAACATTTTACCTAAAATTTAATAATTTTAATAAGATTTGTTGTCAATTAGTGAACACAGGTATTGTTCAGGTCCTTTTTCAATGTTCCTGTTTTCGCGAGGGCAATTCCTGAAGGACACTGCATTAAGCTCTAAATATAATCAATTCTCAAAGAACACAGTACTAAGCTCTTTATTTATATTTATTTATTTTTAATTCCCTCGACGGGATCCAACAGACTGAAAAGCACCTAACCCAGTGGTCCAGCTGCTCCGTTGATGGCGAAACGAAAAGAGCGTGAACACAGGTCATACTCAAAAACAAACCCGAAAAGGATATATTTGTCTATTGTTGCAAAATTTTCGATGATATAGCGTATTTCAAAATGATTGCACGCCAAAGTATCTTTTAAGCAGTTCACGTAGATATCTGCCTGCAATTTAATAAATAAATCGAATAAAATAAGCTTCAGTATAAGGTAAGTTTGGAAGCTTAATACCTTGATGCAAAAATACTTGAATCTTAATTTTTTATACCAGGAGCTAAATAAAATATCAGCAACAAAAGTGCCTTTCATAGACTATTTACCAAAAAAACAATTGCCTGAGATACAATTGAAATTATATTTCTGCATGCAGTTTAAAACTAATATGTTGCACCATTTCTTTTTTTTTCCGGCAAAGAAGAAGTTTAAATCATAAAGTTTTGTTGTATTTTCGGAACCATAATAAAGCAACAGAAAATATCAAAAACAGTGAATAATGCAACAGAAAATATCTGTTAATTTATTTTTAAGTTCCTTGTCACGTTAAAAAATTTACTAGTTTGAATTTTCTCTGAAAAAGACACACATAAGCTTTAAGATTTCAAGGAGTTATTTGAGCAACTGTCACATTTTAGAAGTCTGTCATATATATTCATTTATAAACTGAAATCATAGATATGGGAGCAAAAGATATTTAATCATTCAATCGTTGTGCATTATTCTGACAATGAAAGTTTGTCAAATAAGTAATAACAATGTAGAGTCAATAAGGTTTTTTTTTTGAAGCAGAAATGTGCAATGCCTGAAGTGAAAAATATACAGTGCCCTGTCCGGGACTTGAAACCTGGACCTCTCGAATACGTGTCGAGTATGCTTCAAGGCAGGCAAAAAGGAAGGAGAAAATACCTTATATACTCCCCCTTTTAAACGGCGATTAGGAATTCGGTTATCCAATCTCTAAATCTTGGTGGTGACGAATTATCGTCCAGCACCATTTAGTTTGGTCGCCACTATAGAGTCATTAGGTTATTTTGAAGCTTATTTAGACGTGAAAAATGTTAAGGGCTTACCCCGGAACTCGAGCTATGGACCTTTTGATACGCGTCGAATATGCTTCTAATTACACCACGAAGACATGCGGAAAAGTGGGAGAAAATACTTTATAAATTTATAAATATTTTTACCTCTTAATTAATATTCAATAAAATGTAGTATATATGTATTTTCTTTTGGCAGAATATTATATCATACACTATATTTTGATTTTGAACTAATATGCGTTTATCTAACTTGCTTTTCGGTATAGTGTAGTAACTTGTATGCCATTATTTGAAGAAATTAATATTGTTATTATTATGGAATCATTATAGGCGACTACTGGCATTATTATAACACTATTTTATTAATACTGGAATTCTCATAGGGAATTTCTCCCGCTCAATCTCGCCTTAAGTTCCCGGATAAATCCTAAATGAAAAATGTTCATTTAGGTTCAAAAGTGTTCTGAAAATGTGCATTTTTATAAAAAATTGAATTAAAATTTTGTACCATAATATTTAAACTATGAATGTTAATAATTTGAATATATTTTCATTAAAATTTTCGTTACAATTTGATCTAAAAGTTTTATGACGTCTTTGGAGATTTGCAATCTTTTACATATATGCTAAGAATTTCAAAGCTCATAACATGATTTACTTAATTCTGAATAACATGTATTATTCAGAATTAAAAATATTTGGAAAGAGTTTATTCATTGTGGAATACTACTCTATCAAATATATCCGGTATTAGGTCTATGTGACTTACAGAATGTCTGAAAATTGAGTGTAATTATGTTGTATTCTCTCTACTGCTTTTGGTTAATTATTTACTTCTTAGATGCTCCAATAAAACACTATTTCTAAATTCGAACGTGTGATAAAATGGTGGGAAAAAGAAGTGATTAAAACAAGAGCCAATTTTGTGCCCACATCTGAAAATAACTAACTAAAAGTGGTATATCGCATACTGCATGATTGCCAAATGCGTATAAAACTGACATTGTAAAGTAAATATATAATGAAATCGAAAAACGGAGAAATCTATTTAGAAATAATTGTGGTAATTTTATGTAAAAATATGCCAAATGTATCAGTCAGTTTCTCGGATAGCTCCATTCGAAACTCCTTTATCACACATCTACAGAAGTTACTGGATGATTATTCCAGTATTTCAACGGATCTGTATGTTATAAATGACAACACCTGCCAGACGAAAGACAATAAATCATCTTAGTAGCATGTTATGTTTCGCAAAAAATGATTTTTGGCAGCGTACTTACTTGAGTTGAAGCCCTAACTGAAAATTATTCATCTGATTGTCAAAGATATGTAATGAAAGAAAACTTTTGATCACTTGTAACGCATGGAACACCGAAACTGTGATCTGCCTATATACTTTAGACCACATTTTACACAAACGTATCATATTGTATGCAGAACTTCAAAATTTATTCAGCATCTAGCCTGGATGAATGTGGAACGAAGTTGATGGCCTAGATAACAATGTAAAGGCAATTTGACTACAGAGTAAGAAAGAACACTTGTATTGCATATTTTGACTTGTTCTTTGGGGGTAAGATCATACATTTTCCTTCCAGGGTTTCCACTTTTTTTACCTAAGATATCTTACTTAAGATTACTAGAGGCGCCGAGCTTTCTCCCTACCTTGAAAAGCCAACGGCAGTCAAATTGACTGCTCAGCGAATTAAACGTATATATTAAAATACAAATGCTTTATAATGGTTTTAAGAATATTAATTATAGTTCTTTAAGAACTTCTTTAAAGAACAATAAATTATTTTTATAAAACAAATAGTTATTTTATTATAAATTTGAACTTACTCTTAATAAAGCGCATTTTATAACTTTTCGCAGATTTTGCACAAGACAACTTTTTAAGTAGAGGAGGTGCATTTTCCACACTCATGATATGAGCTTTTTTTTACACACATCACTTGTTTTTTTGCACCAATCTCACACTGACGTCTTTTCTTCGAGAGCCTTTTGCTAGAGTTGGAAATTTCCTGGAGCAATCTTGTGCTTTTTATTCTGTTTAAATTAAGCTATCTTAATTCCTCTGCCAATTGAAATAGGAAGCTGTCCCTTGCAATATTTTTATTACTTAATTCATGATGTATAAAGTAGCCATTCGTTCCTACTAAATCCAGCATATTATAGAAAACATACACAGGCCATCTTCTCGAAGCAGCCCGAACAGAATATTTACCCGTCATCTCGTCAAGGATATCAACTCCACATTTGGTTTTGTTGTAAAACTGTACTGTTTCTAAACGTCTATCCTTATTTTCTGAGTCTATATTTACACTAGGATGTAAGGAAATTAGTAGTAGGACATTTTTCTTTTTTTTTTCCCTGATAGACCGTCAGTGTAGTATCCCCATTCTTTAGAAAACTGTTTCAAATAGCTGGATGTTTTGATTTCATTACTTCATGCGGAATTTCTTTTTGATGTCTTCTTAATGTGCCCACAAAACCTGTATTTTTAAGTCTTTTAGCTAATGATAGTGAGTAAAATAATTGTCCGTAATCAGATTTCTACCTGAATTTAAATAACGGCTTAGAAGACACAATGTTATATTTTCAGGTAGACCTTCAGTTTTAGTTCTCGACGTATCTTTGATGTATGACTCGATGTATGACTTCGAGTCTACATCGACTAGCATCCAAAATTTGATACCGAATTTGTCTGGTTTATGTGGCATATATTTTATAAACTTACACCTGGCTTTAAATATAAATAATCGCTCATCCACAACTAGATTTCAACTGGATTATGGGAAATCGCACAGTTCCGTAATAAATTTATTCCAAATACCTGAAAAAAGTACAAACCTATCACTTTCTAAACGCTCAGTCGTAATTGACTTTAAGTCTAATCTTAAATATTTCATACTATCTCGAAAACGACTGCGAAACATTGTTTCTCGAAAAAAAGGAGGACCCCATGTATTATCCCACAAAAAAATCATAATCCATATCACTGTAACCATATGCTCCTCTTGCATAAATAATAGCAATAAAAACATCAACCTCTTCTAAAGATATTGCCCAATTTTCATCAACCCAAATTTCATTGTTCAAAACCTCCTTTGCTTCCCTGCACCTTTTAGAATTACTAGCAGTCAATATGACTGTTCATGGCGCTTTTAGGTATAACGAACAATATTTTCGTTAATTTTAATTTTATTCGATTCATATTTGGCACCAATATTTTGTTTTATGTTTTTTAGGAAAATCCAAAAATTTGTGACTTTTTAAGATAAAGGGTGTTTTAGAAATCCACGGTGAAATGACGAAAGCAGTCAAAATGACTCTCTGGCCTCTTCTACACTAACTACCAATAAGTATTTGGACACCTATGCAAATGTCACCTATGCGGTCCTAAGGTACGTCACGGACTCCGCCGGTATATATCGTGTAGAAAACAGCATCGGCTTTAGTCGCATGCAAGATGCCACGCAGTTCGGAGCTCTCTGATTTCGAGAAAGGTATAATTATCGGGTATCACAAATGTGGCCGATCCTTAAGGGACATATATAGCGATCTGAAGTACCAAAAATCGACAGTGGCCTATGTGGTTAACAAGTGGAAGGTGAGCGGTGATTGTCGAAATGTGCCCCGAGTCGGCAGACCAACGAAACTGGGAGATAGAGACCGACGAGTGCTGTCCAGAGAAATTCGGAAGAACCTTGCCCAACCGATGGCCCTCATCCGCGAGAAGTTTCAACAGGCATCCGGGAGTATTGTTTCAATGAATACCATCCGTAAGGAAGCACAAGCACATCTGCTTGGTTTTCATGGTCGTGCTGCTGCCCATAAGCCTTTGATCACAAAGTCCAACCGCGCTGCTCGGTTAATGTGGGCAAAGCACATCGAAATTGGACCGTAGATCAGCGGAAACGGGTTCTTTGGAGTAACGAATCAGGGTTCACCCTTTACCATTCGGATGGCAGGGTCTGGGTCTGGCGTCTACCTGCAGAACGTCTCCTGCCAGAATGCATTGTGTCAACAGTCAAGTTCGGTGGAGGTGGAATTATGGTCTGGGGGTGTTTCTCCTGGTATGGGCTGGGACCCTTGGTCCACATTCATGGTAAGCTCAAGTCCGATGCCTACTGCACTATTTTGGATGGCAAGTGTTTCCTACGTTGTGGCAGTTTTACGGGTTGGTCCCCTGTTACTTTCAGAACGACAATACCAGTTGTCATGTTTCGACGTTAACCAAGGCTTGGTACGGTGCCAATGAAGTTCATCGAATGGACTGGCCTGCCCAGAGTCCAGACCGGAACCCTATCGAGAACCTCTGGGAAGAGTTGCGTCGCCGAATTCAGGGGTGCACTACCAGTGCAAAATCGGTGAAGAAACTTCTATGTCTTCTCCAAGCCGAGCGGAAGAAAATACGACTAGCTGTCATACAAAGACTTGTGGAAAGTATGCCCGGAGGGTCCACGCTGTAATTACCTCTCGTGGAGGCTCTATCAACTATTGATTTTGAATAAAGTTAGTTTTTCTTTTCTATCATAGGTGTTCAAATACTTATTGGTTGTCAGTGTAGTGTTAATATCATATATTCGATAGAGACAATGAAAGAGAACACATTAAAATAAGAACGAAGGGCTCTTGAATACTGGCACAACTAAGCTTATCTTTCAACACTGTCTGCTATAATAAATAAGGTGAAAAAAATGTGAGTTACTTTCTCTCTCCTGACCATGTGTGCTTTAATGGTGTAATTAGAAAACACGTCCGTCTGGTAATCCAATGAAAAGATCATAAGGCATTTTATTTTTGAGCAGGAGACATAATACCTGGGCTATACCTGGGCTATAAAACCTGGGCCAGTATTCGAGCTCCGGACCTACCAATTGCTAGGCGGACTAAAATTCCGGTGCTTTCCAATTACACCATGAAGTCATGCAATAAGCAGGAAGAAAATACCTTACAGGACTTTACAAGTCACGCTATGCTTAAGTCCTGTAACAAAGTATTTAGAAACGCGAAATAATGAGCAGAAACGCGCTAGTTTATAAAATTAAAGTAAATTATTACTCTCTACTTTAACGAATAAAAAAATAATATGCTTGCCTAAAGAAAAAAAATTAATAAACTGAAAACTTTTATCAAATAATTTCAACCTGGGCATCTATTTGATCCTGAGCGTAACATTTTTAATACTACTGAAAGATTTCTAATACTAATGAAATGATTGATTATGCTCATGCCTGAAAGAATTTATTTCCATTTTGCAAATTAATTTGACACAGTCATCATTCATTACTTTTTTTATTATCCTCAAATTTATAATTTTATTCAAAATGATTTAACTGAATCACAGTTATCACTATTTTCTTACGTTTACCAATTAAATTAATCAACTCTAGATCAAAATGATCGAGCACGGTCTCTTATTTCTTAATCGCTATATGTTATTTCTAATTATAATAGCTATAATTAGTTGCACGAACAATGTCGAGACGACATTCGAAATTATTAAATTATTGCTATTGCTTTATTTGCTCTTATTCCAGGGAAGTAAAAATGCAATTTTGGAACTCATTTAGCGTTTTACACATATTTTAGTTATGTTATAGGAAATTTCAAAACTTGAATAAACTCAAATTTATCCTCATTACTACTCAGGAGTCAATAGCAGACGACGCAGTTATAATGGCACAATTTCGAATTTGGTATCGTTAAGTTGAAGTCTGGACTCATGAAAACATTGCGGAAATTCTTCTAGATTGGTAAATTGGAGAACTTGGAGTTGTAAAGACATTAGGTAATTTTTCGAGGTCAAGAAGCTGAAGAAATGAACAATGTCCTTCCTCACCTGGACTTGAGCCACGACTCCTCGAATAGGCACCCAACGTGCTGACCACTACACCACAAAGGCATGCGAAGAAGCCGGAAGAAATACTTTATCACTCCTCCTTTTAAAGGGCGACTGGTGATCAGGGGACCCAATCGCCAAATCCTAGTGGTGGAGAATGATCATCGACCACCTTTTTATTAAGGCGCCACTGTAGAGACATTTGGTATTTTTTCGACGTCAAAAAGCTGAAGAAATGAGCAATGCCCTCGCCGGAACTCGAACCACGGACCTCTGGAATATGCGCCGAGCATGCTGACCATTACACCACGAGCCATGCGAAGAAGGCGGAGAAAATACCTTGCAGAGTTTTCAATTAAAATAAAATTATGACGATGAATAATTAATAGTCAAGATTATACCACTTATGATTTTGATGCCGAAATAAGGTCATTAATGAATGTTGATACAGTTTTAATTTGCTACGTGCAATATAATATTTTTATTTACTGTACATCTTCTTTTAATACTGAGTTATAAAGCATGTTCCTCTGTGAAATATTATTCGCTTACAACGAACTAGTTACTCAACATAATTAGATAGACTATCCTTCAGAATTTTCGTGAAAACTGAAACTTATAGCACGCAAAGAATCAATTTAAGCAGGAATTCATTATATATTTTACATGAAGGCATTTGACACACACAAAGCACCCTGCAACTTTTGTTTTCGGCTACTGTCGGGCGTGTCCTTCACGTCAAATGTCAGGAAAGAATAAGCAATAGCTGCCTAGACAAGTCGATTATTGAGTTTTCTTTCTTGCGACGAAGACCTGTAATGAATGATAAATGTCTATATCGAGATGTAATGTTTCTTGACATATTGCTTCAGATCTTAATTGAATTTTATTCCTAAAATAATTTAATTGCTTTTAAGGGTAACAGAAAAGGCTGAATATTGTTAGTTCGCGCAATTGTAAGTATACGGAAACTGCATTCTTTACAGTGAAAAATTTTTCGTTTTATATTTCAGACGATACGGAGGCTGTTCGCGCATTTTTTAGACGATGTATATTGTATTCACAAAACTAAATTACATGACATTCTTGGGTTTTAAATGTTCTATTTGATATCCCTTATTCTGAACTATCTTTCGACACCGCAATTTCCAGGATAATAATGCCTTTTGAAGTGTCAGAAGAGGTATTCTATCCCATTCCTCCCGAACAGCTTTCCAGAGTCCTGTTGGGGTTTTGGGACAACGTTTGGATAATGCAGTTTTTAAAAGTCCGAAAGCGCAAAAATCCATAGGTGACACATCGGGAGATTTAGTAGGGATATCAGTGAAGGGTATGGCCTTGATATCAGTTTTTTGTTCCATTTCTTTTAGGAAATGTACAGTGGATTTTGATGTGTGACTGCTAGCTTTGTCCTGATGGAGTCTCACAGATTGATGGCACTGTGGGTAAAAAGATGGTATTTCATTCAGAAAAATTTGCGATAAAATATGTTCCTGATAGTATTTGGAGTTAATCTTGACATTTTTTTGCACGCTCTTTATTTTTAACTTGCCATTATAAGAAAAAGCAGCAACAATCATGAATCCCTTAGAAAAACTTTCTTTCGATTCTTTGAACCATGTACTTAAATTTTTTTCTCCCTTTTTATGATAATAAATGACTCTTTTTTTGTTACAATAATTTAAATACACTTATACTTCATCTATTGTGACAACTATTTTCCATTTTTCTTCGGATAAGTGTTTCTCATATAGAATTCTGCAGCGTGTCCTGCGTTGAGCGATATGCTTCGGAAGAAGACGATGCACATTGCGTTTTTTCGCTTTCTTAAGGTTTAAATCAACGTTTAGCATTTTGTTTGTAGTGGACACCGAGCATTTTAATGATTTTTCAACTGTCCTTTGACTAGGAGGATTTTCTTTTAACATTAAACAACATACCTTTGCAATAGTCGAAGATGTCCGTTTTTTCCTTGGATACTTGTTTGGACTTTTTGTCCCACTTGAGGCTCCAATTTGACGTTTTTTTTCCTTTCTTGTTGATGATATTACCTATCTACGCTTAAGATATCACAAAACCATGACTCTCACATCGTTTTTGGATAACGGAGTATGCATATTTCTCTTCGGGAAAAGCGTAAATTTAGCCTTCGAACCACTGCTTTGTTAAATTCGCCATTTTGAATAAAAACAAAACTTTCAAGCCACAGACGATAATTTTGACTTTTAAAAACATAGTACAATTGCAATTACTTCTTTTGCAGCAAACAATTTTTTATTACCGCTTACCAAAATCGTCTAAAAATGTGCGAACAGCCTCTGTATTTACTGATCTTGTTTCTTTCAGAACATTTGCTTTTAATAAGTTAAAAATGATTTTTCGATCAGTTAACAAAAGAGGTGAAGGTATAAGGTATTTCTTCCGCCTTTTTAGCATACCATTTTTTTTTTTGGTCAGCACACTCGTCGCGTATTTGAGAGGTCCGTGTCCCGGTGAGGGCATTTCTCATTCTTCGTTTCTCCTGCTTCGAAATAATTTAAGTCTCTACAAAGGAGCGAAAAAAACTAGTAAAATTAGTTCATATTCAGTTTTTTATATATATAAAAGCCGTGCGAACTTAAATTTGTCCAGAATTTACAGCAAACAAACACAGGCAAGATTATATTGTGTATTAATGATCTGTTAAACAACTAATGAGAAATTAAGGAATATTCAGAATTTAGCTTTCAGTCCAAGGATTAGTTTGAAATTTTCTATCAGCGGAATACTTTGGAATATAATTCAAATATAAACATATTTTGTATTCATTTAGTAAACCCAAACAAGAATGAATCGTAATTATATAAAATACCAGAGGAGAAGTGGTTATTTCATTCTTCATTGTATAATAGCTAAACGAAAGAAATAATAATGTAATAATATAATAAGCAAGAGTTAAACTGTCTTCTTATTTACTTGTCTACTTGCTTACTGACTTGAAAACTTTTCTTGAATAATGCCACAGGTTTTCACATCAGATTTAAAATAACAGGGAAATACAACTACGTTCCAATTAACTAAGAAAATTACACACAGTGTATCATTAGAGGCAATAATTTTCAAAATAAAAACATCTGGCATATAGATAATATAAACAATATGCTAGTCGTGTTAACCCAGATGAATATTATTTAATTCAATCAGTATTTTTGCCTTCCACACGGTGTAGTGATTATGGAAGCATACTGATGTACTGAATCCCGTAAAAGGCGTGGATATTTGTAAATGTGTAGCGTCTTTGCGGCATAGGGGCACTGTAAATATATGAAAAGCCGAAAAATCCTTTCGTGTGGGTTAGTTGTAAGGGAGAGGGGTGGGAGACCCTAGGACCATCCCCCGGGTGCTTTCCCTCAAAACTGGAGTGGGGTTATGGTTAAGTCCAACTTCCTGGAGGCTCTGGCAGCCATTCTTTCATGAAATTCATGGAAGACAACAACAGCAACATTAATACTTTTGGAGAATTTTTCATCGACTCACGACATTCGTATTTTACAAAATTTTTTCCCTCATAAAAAGCCTGAATTGCTCTTTGAAAGTAAATAAAGTTGAATTGAAACAAAATACAATATTGTTACGTGCTAAGTTCCCAGAATAAAAAGACCAGTTGCAGCTACTTTTAATCAGAATTGCGAAAGTATTAAAAGCTTTACGATTCGATGCAATAATATGAAAACATTTAAATGCCTGAAAATAAAATAATGCTATTTTAGAAACTTAAAATATTTTGCTTTAATCGCTTAAATTGTTTGCACGTTTTTATGATTCAAAACTAAATTCTCTCAATTTTTTCCCGCGGTGATTGCTATCTTTTTTAAGCATTTAATCATCTTTCTTCTTTTTCTGTTGCTAATGTAGATTATGATTCTTCAAAATCTAGCGATAGTTTTTCTATAAGACTTTTATTACTGTCAAATGAAGTTGTGATAAGGATATATTGAACTGAATAATAATACTCTGTATAAATGGTAAAATTCTCAATAGCAAACTGAACATTTAGTCAGAAATTGTCTACTTCTTAATAACAGCTTTTAAAAAAAATTCAGTAAGCCTGAATTAATATCAAAGACAAATTATAAATAATTAATAACATCGAAGTATAATTAAAATAACACGTAAAATAAACATAAAAGTATAATTAAAATCAAAGGCGATTTATAAATAATTACCTCCACATAAATGAATCCGTAACTGTGTATTAGTTTTAAGTAATAAGCTTAGTGAATATGTTTCCTAGTGCAGCTAATTCTTTGCGTTAAACATAATCTTTAACTAATTTAAGTAATGTAGAAAAAATTTAAAATTAGCTATATAAACTAAAAACTATGTATATTATTTGCGTGTTAAATAAAGATATGAAAATTCTTTTTTTAAAACACGTCTTTAAAAGTTATTGAATTTCAGCAATACGATCAAGAGGGAAAAACAAAAGTAACATTAAAAATGAGAAATTTCGCTATACATGTGAGAGTATACTTTGATCATATGTCATATCATTTCAACGCCATTTACGGTTTTTCAGTTCTGTGATCAGTTTGCATAGAGGAAAAAACAGTAGGAGTTGTCATTCAAAAAATCTTGAAACTATTCACTCTTAACCCAACTATGACAGCTGTATTGTTTTAATTGTAAATCATCACAATCTCGAGCACATACTTTCAGATAACAATAAATATCTGAAACTAAATTCCATTGATAGGACGCTAGGGGTTGATATATCATGGAAGTTTCTTATGAGTACTTTATATATATATGTCTATAAATTCAAAGTCATTAAAAGTATATATTATATATATATGTATACATATAGTGTGAAGATTTGAGAATAGCTGTAAGGATTAGCGACGTTTTTTTAACAACTTGGCGAAAGCCTTTTTGTAAGGTAAAAGATGACATTTCCAGAGAGATGTGGCCGAAGACAAGACACAGTTTATTGCTGAACAATTAAATCTTGATACATATATTCTTATTCCCATATAATCAGAGGCGCAATAGGCAACTTTCAGTTTTCAGAAATTTACATTTTCAGAAAAGGGACGATTCAGAGAAACGAGTTGGCAAGAGCAAAGCAAAGGCAAAGCAGGGAAAAAAATAGTGCATTTAGAAGAAGCGTGAGATATAGCGTTAAGTTTCAGATCTCGAAGAAGTGATTGGCTGTAACATACTTATTATACGTAAAATGTGTGCTGAGTAAAAGGGCATAAAAGAGATTATATTTGAAATGACACAATTCGCAAGAAATTATTAGAAACACTTATTATTTTTAGGCTATAGAGGAGATATACATAAATTAATAACAGGGGGACTGGAAAGTAATGTCGTTTCTGCGCATATCAAATTTTGATTGTTTTTGTCGGCTCAATGTGTATCTCGAAGTCACTTGAGGGTTATTGTGACTTGCTCACTTCTAAATAATTCAATATTAAACTTTTTGTTTTCAATTTGGGGTGAAACGGCTAAAAGTCAAATACCAAAACAGCATATCCAATATTGAATTTCACAAAAGTTGCGACCAAAAATATTTGCGATGTTTATCCATGTGCATTAGACCTTCGTAAATGCAAAAGATGGTTTTCCAAGTTCAAATCCGGTAATTTTGATCTCTGTGACTCCTATCGACCTGGAAGACCAACAACATTAGACAAAGACATGCTAAGGGCAGAACTGGAAGCAAATCCATGTCAAACAGTCGAGGAACTGTCAAATAACCTTAACCAAATTTGGTCGATCATACAAGAACATTTAAAGCAATTGGATAAAGATTGGAAAAATAAGCCGAGCAGGTGTTTGGGTCCCCCATAATCTGTATGTTGAGAACAAAGTCAACCGATTCATCATATGCAACATATTGCTTCAACGGCACCATACAGAACAGTGTTCTGATCGTTTGATTACTGGAGACAAAAAAAATGGGTCCTATATGATAATTCAAAACGCGAAAGGCAGTTTTTATAGGGGTTACAAAGGGTTTACATTCCAAAAAAGCGCTTCTGTGCGTTTGGTGGAGTATTCGTAGAATTGTTCAGTTTGAATTGCTGAAACCTCGACAAACTGTTAATGCAGACCTTTATTGTGAACAATTGAATCGAGTGAACCAAACTTTAATTGAAAAATATTCGCCGATTGTCATCAGAAAAGGCTTCAATCTGCAACACAACAATGCAAGACCGTTTTGTGCAAGATGAACACTGGAAAAAATGAATGAATTGGGGTGGGAGGTATTGCCTCACCCACCATACTCGCCCGATATCGCATCCTCGGATTTCTATTTAATCCGATCCCTACAACATTTTCTTAGTGGCAAAAAATTTGAAAATTTGGATGATGTCCAAAATGCCATCTCGATATATTTTACTCAAAAATCAATTGATTTTATCGGTCCGGAATTGAAAATCTGCACACTAGATAGCAGCAGTTTGTTGATAACGAGGGTGATTATATTATCGATTAAAAATAAAAACTTGTTAAAAAATTTATTCGTTTGAATTTAACGTAAGAAAGTGACATTGCTTTGCGGTCCTCCTATCATTAAAAATTAACGTGCTATTGCAAATTTGCGTAATTTTTTATCTTACACGCATATATCTATCCGTCTACCTATCTATATGTCTATCTATCTATCTATATAATGTTGATTACTTTGCCATTAAAATTTTCAACTGTGAAAAATTTTGCTTTGGACAAAAAAAATTTTCAGTTTTTAATACAAATAAACTAATCAATTGGAATTCCGGTATCTCCAAAAAAAAATTGCCAACACAATAATTAAGCAAATTTTAAGAAATAAAATACTTTTCTCACTGAATTTGAAGAACTTCATAAAAAATCTCGCCTATTTAAAATTACACTTTTTCATAATAGAATTTCTCTAGAATTTTTAATTTACAACTTCAGAAACTGCGCATTAGATTATTCTAAGATTCACTTTTTTACTAATGATAAGACATACTTAAGCATGAAAAGGAAGTATTTACTGGAGGTGCAACAATTATAACTGCGTAAATACACTTTGTATTATGTTACTAACAATATTGTACTTCTTGAATATGTACCAAGTGTGCTACCGTTACATCACGAAAACATGCTGAAAGGTGGGAGAAAATACCTCACATACTCCCCCTTTTTAAAAGCGACTGGGGATGAGGGGAACCAATCACCAAATCCTGGTGGGAAGCATCATCTTCCATCACTTTTTTAATTCAGACGCCACTGTAGAGTCATTAGGTATTTGAAGCAGGAGACATAAAAAATGAGCAATGCCCTCTCAGGGACTAGACTGGACACTTTATTACAAAACATGGCGTATAATTATAATGTTATATTTTCATATTTACTTTGTACAATGAAGTAAATAGGCAGTAACCATGCACAATATCTTAGATAACTAACTTGAATTACATATAAATATTAAACAAGATAATATATATATTGCACCTTTTGATAAGCATTCTGATCTTTTAAACAAAAAGCAGAGGTCAGAAGTTAAAATGTTATGTCTTCGCTTAGTCAAGCACATAATTTTCGGTGTGGACGATTGATGTACTAGCAGTAAACAGAACACTTCAAAGCACCTTTGTAATTACTTTCAACATTAAATCTTTTTTTAGCATTTTGGAATACGTAAATTTTTATAACTAGCCAGAAAAATTAAAATTTCTAAACGATAAGAATAAGAAAAATACATAGCAAATAAGAAAAGCTGAGATATCATGTTATTATTAAAAATGTTCTGTTTACAAATGTTTTTCCAAATAAGCTTTTAGTTAAATACTTCAAAATCCCTTTAGCATTTTTGACCATTTTTTTTTCTTTTCGTATTTAAAGCACAAATAATATTCTTAAAGTCTCTCCCACTGGATTTAAATATAGACTATTTAGAGAGTAATACGGATTGTTATTTCTAGATAGAGACATTCTTTAAACATACTTAATTTGTAATCGTTGCAGTTGTTTTTATTTTTTTTTTTAATTTTTAAGCGGCTATCTTAGGTCTACCGATTTCGGGTACTAGAATTCGTTAATTTCATTGGTTATTAATTCGGCCCTCTTGTTTATTGTTATAACACATTTGAATTTTAAGGTAAATTGGTTTTTTTCATACGCTTAAATATCCTGGGTTTATATATTCCTGCAATTAGGCTTGATAATAGTAAAGAATTAAGGTTTTGAATTCTGCTCTTAGAATTCCATTTAATTCGTAAACTTTGCAAAATATTATCGGATTATTTATTTCTGTCGTTAATACATGACCATATTCCGTTTTAAGTGCCGTCTTGCCCCACTTTGCTAAAGAACTTACTTGCTTCTTTATCCTTTCCTCCCACCTAATTATGTATATAAACATCTAGAAGAAAATATACATAGACCGGGACGCAAAGAAATCTTTAAGGCATGATTAAATTTTAAGACATAAAAACAATCGCTATAAGAAATTCAAACCTTCAGGATTCATATACGGAATTATCGCATTCCTTCCGGCCCACCAGCGGCCGAGCGGTAGAGTCGCTGAACACTGGTAGTTCGGTGCGGAGTTCAAATCTCGGCAAACGAGCTGGCCTGCAGGTGCGTTTTCGTTGTGCTCCCCATGTGTAACGTGGATACTAGCCAGTTTCCCTTAGAAAGTCCTCCACGAAGGCATCCATGCCCTTCGGCAGATAGCTCTCTTGTGTCATGTCTTAATCAAATAAACTGAAACAATCGCGTTCCTCCATGTCAGGTGATGTTATTATGCCCAGTTTGAAGGGGAGTAGAGTACTACTATCGTTTTGTAAGTATTTGGACGTTCATGTAGTAATTGAAATATCCGTGGTTCCGGAAAAGACACATTTGAGGTTTTTTCGTATTTCTGAAAGGCTAATAGTTTCAACTCTTGCACCTGAACTAACATCAATTAACAATACAATTTTGTACTTCAATTTGGTCGACTGGGTGCCGTGCCTCTTTCCCGATGCTCTTTAATAGAGAATATCAGAAAATATTTGATTTTCCCACATATGTTCACGAAATAAATAACTATTGCATCCAATTTACTGAAAGATCCCCGATTTGAAAGCCGGGAAAGATACAGTTGAATTTGTTTCTCGCTTCAAGAAGGCCAATAATGTGTATAAATAACAGCCAATTTCTAAAACAAGTATTTTAATATTGTACTATAAAACGTTTCGCATATACTAAAAATTAATTAAATGAATTAAAAGTAGTTTTACCTTTGTAACTCAACTAATTAATGGTATAACGTAACTAGTTCTTAAATAAGTATTTAATAGTATGTAACTGCAGTTTTGGTTTTTTTAAAAGACCTTCCCTTAAAACTTCTTAAAAGGAAGTTAAAATATGTTTTGAAAAAAATAGATAAAAGATATACATTTCTTTGGTTTGATATGGTAAAGTTCTACTTTATTTGTAAGTTTATTTAGCAACTTCGTTTATTCCATTACAGTTTTTAACATGTCAGCTCATGCATTGGCCAGCCTTCGAGATAGCACCAGTATTTTTTCACGTTACTGGATTAAATGTATTTTCTAGATTCAGTAAACATGTTCGTTCATATAATACTCCAATACAAATAATAAGTTTTCTTTCTTTACATTTTTCTTCGGTCTGTAAATTCTGTGCTTATGAATTAATGATGGAAAAGATGTAAAGATGTATTTTGTATAAGAGACTTTTAAAGTAGGTCTATCAACGTTTAAATAGGGAAAAATTAAGCATTTCATATTTATTTCTAGCAGTGTAAATTAAATACTAAAGCATACTAAACATTACGCATTACAGTCTTCGAAGTCGCAACAAAGGGCTTAAATTTCTGTTTGGTTATTTCGGTTTCTTGTGACGTTTTCTGCTGATGCTCAAAGGGAGGAGTTAAAAGACACTTCTGTCACTCTTCAGGGACATTCTCTTT
>KK120282.1:254867-290706 GCA_000611955.2 Stegodyphus mimosarum | reverse complement strand
CAATTCAGACTGAGTTAGTTTTGGTTTACAATGCATTTTGATTGGACAGTTAATACTTCTGTAAAATTATTATTGGTTACTTGACTTTTAGTTCCATTTACATCATCAGAATTATGTAAGTGCCATATGGCATGGATCAATCTAGAAATGACGCAGTGCGTAGAGAGGTTATTATTTTTAGAATTGAGAAGAGAAATTTACGTTGTTAATTTAATCTTAGACATATTCTTTATTTTTCTTACATATTCCCCCCCCCGTCAAAGAAAGAAAGGCGTAGCGACATAGAAGCCTTTATAAAGGAAAAGCGTTAAAGCAAATGAAGAGAAATAATTTGAAAAAATACCAATTTTGAAATTTTGACGAAAAAACACAAATTTTAACCAAACCAACCACTTATACAATTGCAAAACATTAACCTATATAACCGTTTAAACAATATTCCAGAGTCCTTCAAAAGTTCAGTCCAAACGGTTTTGTAATTTGCAGTCCATGTAATCAAATTTCCCCAGAGAAGTCCCCGCAAAGCCTTGAACACAATATATCACAGTTGAAAAACCTTTGCACACATATTACTGATTTTGAATAATCAAAATAAATTTCAAAACCTTCAGAACACATCCAATTTTCATTCTCACAACTTATATTTCAACATCACAAATTTGACTATAGTATTGCTAAAACCATGGTTTTTACCAATATTGTCTCTCACCCGCAATTTCTGAATTGAACAAACCGAAAGGCCTCGCAATACTTCTAAACAAACACATCCATCATTAGGGCTAGCCTCTTGAGCTAACCAGTGTGTTTTGCACTGGTGGCTCAGGGTGCCTAGGCAGTTACTTGAAAAAGCCTCCGTTCCTTACATAAGGTAACTGGCCTTTGAGAACTGCACTACTACATTCCATAATAAAAAAAGTATAATAATAATATAAAAAAAATTACACTCAATCATGAAATGAGAGCCCTCAACACCATCTTTCATGAAGAGGGCAAAAGGAACAACTGTACAGAGGTAATAATAGGCCTCTGTTTCGGAACCAGTACTCCCCCAACATACCCCATACCCCACAGCAACCCATAAACTTTCAACATGCATTAACCACAATTTCATACAACCTATCTGTACCAATTTCACTTATTTTTGCATCCACTTCATTTTTAGAATAATTGAATATCAAAATTTAGATAATGTTTCTAATACTAAGTATAAGAACATGAATGATGTATTAACTATCAAAAAACAGGGATTGTGCAAAATTGTGATACCCATGTCTCTACGTACGAAATTACTTGAAAAGGCCCATATACAGTTTGGTCATATTGGTGTATCATCTATGCTAAATTTGTTTTCTCCACAATATTATTGGCCAGGAATTGTTCAAGATGTTAGAAATTATTGTAAG
The DNA here is from genome assembly GCA_000611955.2 of Stegodyphus mimosarum. Taxonomy (NCBI): domain Eukaryota; kingdom Metazoa; phylum Arthropoda; class Arachnida; order Araneae; family Eresidae; genus Stegodyphus; species Stegodyphus mimosarum. The sequence continues at coordinate 289,303 of KK120282.1, read as the reverse complement.
CATTGTGAAGTATGTCAGTTTAATAAGAAAAGTAAGCAAAAGTAATTTGGTTTAATGCAAAATTTACCATCAGTTAGTGAACCTTTTGAAATATTATCTATTGATACTGTAGGTGGTTTAAATTATTATAATTCTACTGAAAAGTATATTCACATAATTATTGATCATGCAACTAGATATATCTGGACTTTTGCTTCTAAAAGTGTAACTACAGACTCTTTTTTTTATTATTATTACAATGAGCCGGTGGGATAGATCTCCGCTGCTAACCCCAATGGATGTGTACATGCTCTTTTCAAGTGATGTGCGAAAGTTTACTCCAATGAACACTCAACCGTTTCCAGTGACGGAACTGCGAAATAAAAATTAGGAATTTGATTTAATGCCTTGTGTTGAAAGTTTCAACGATCGCTGATGTTCGGGTGCTGTGATATGCGTTTCTTCTGTTTCAAGGCCATAGCGTGACGACATCTCTATACTTCTAACGCTGTGCTTTTCAAGTGTCTCACTTTTCAAATATGGTGTTTTTTCAAATGCGGAAAAAGTTCAGTGAAAATGGGAAGAATTTTTCTTGCAAGGTTTATTCATCGTTTCATTTCTAAATTTTCTAAGTCTGTGATATGAATATTTTTAAAGGTTTTATTTAGTGCAACTAAAAATATCATATTGAAATAACTGATCACGATTATTATATGGAAAATCTGAGTACATATTGCTGTTTCTTAAAAGTGTAGTATTGTTTTATAAAAAATAACATTAATATATTTTGAAATTTGTGTTGAAAATTTTGAATAAGAATTTTATATATATATATATACATCCACTCATCATATATATCTCTATATATGATGAGCATATATTTATAAAATATGTATATATATATATATACATCCACTCTGTTACTCGGCTCAGTAAGCTCTGTTTCTTTATTATGTGTTAGTAAATTGTGCCTTTTTGGCTTTAAAAAGGATTGAATTGGGATGTTCGTATCTTTCGGTTAAGGTTTTTATACCTTTAGTTAACCTACGTGTCATAGTTGCACAATTATCAACAATTTAAAAGTTGTTTAAGTGCGGCTAAGCCTAATTTTTTTGGCCATATAGCAGCTATATTTGTATACATTTGAAACTTAACAGAACAGTGGATTTGTTGCCAATCTAGAGAAACCGAACTTCCCAACAACGTCTTCTTTTATTATTGCGAATTAAATTACGTTTCTGTATTCTGAAATTATTATTTATTTAAGTTATTAAATTATCCGATGTATTGACTCAGCATAGCGTCCACAACAGATTAAGTCAGTTTCTACGCCTTCACAGCGGCTTTCTGCCGAGTGAGATCAAAAGTAAACTTTCAGTTTTGTGCACCGAAAAATACCGAATTGCTTGATTTTGCTCCGAAACTGTAATTTTAATTGTAATATGTTTTTTAAAAATTGTTTTAGCTGTATTTGATGTTTTATATTTTTCTATATATCAATTTTTATTAAGGGTATTTTGAGGTTTTATGTATTTTTGCCTTTTTGCAAAGTGAGAACTGAATTAATTGAATGAGAAATATATCTCTAATGAAATTCGAGGAAATAGTTTTAAATTAAATGCCGGAAAAATGCGTGTAATTTAATATTCCGTACAAGGAAGTCATTTGGCGTACACATCAGATTTGTTTAGTGAGGACTTGATGTTTCATGTAAATATGCTGAGAATTGTCAGAATATAAGCACGCAGGGCAGAGAAAACTTTTAAGAACACGATAATTTCAAGATCCGTTCAAAATTAATGCTTTTGCCTAATTTTGAATTAAAATGGACTTTTTCTGTTCTCTAACGTGGAATGTGCAATGCAATTCCTGTTACTGAAATGAGTTACACAAATTAACTGCAAATTGATTGCAGTTCCAGCTAGACTGCGATGTCAATGACTACTATCTCAGTAACATAGAGCTCTCCGCCACACTTTCTTTCCAGTCTAAACAGAAACCTGACCTCATAAGTTTTCTAACCAACAATCTGAACAAAGTCGTGGTGGAAAACATCGTGGGAGAAAAGAAAGCAAAGAGAAAACATCGCAGTTCTAAAACATCGTGATCGAATATAAAGCGATTCAAAAACTTCGCAGTTTAAAACCGTCGTCATCGAAAATATCGTGGTAAAAAATAAAGTCCCAACAAATGATCATATGACGATAACATTGCACACATGTGTTTTCAGGTTTTAAATGTTGTAAATGCATGTTTGCATAATGATTTGGGAGCTTAAGAAGGAAAGAAGGATTCTTTTACTTCTACATTTCATATTTTTGAATGGATTAATAAATTTTTGATGATAAAATAAGAAAACTTAAACATTTAAAGATTGAAAAGTAGAAAATTAATGCAACTTATAGAACTTAATAGAATTTTAAATTTACATAGTTAATTAAAATTATAGAGTGCAATCAACTTATTGGATGTCGATTTGTTAGTTATGATGGAAGTCAGTTACGTAATATGTCAGTATGAGATTTGAAAAACGCATGTCTGCTAGGTTATCGTCATGCGATGATTTTTAGGTACTTTATTTTTTACCACGATATTTTCCTCTACGATGTTTTTAAACTGGGAAGTTTTTTTTGGCCACGATATTTTGTACCACGATGTTTAAGAACTGCGATGCTTTCTCTTCGCTTTCTTTTCTCCTACGATGTTTGGTACCACGATGTTTTCGCCTTGCTTTATTTTCTCCGCTATATTTTTGCCGTGATGTTTTCGGCTGTAACCGAAACTTCATATTTCATCATATTTAGATCTAGAAAACGTCGCAGTCCACATAAAGAGCTTTTGACTATATTTTACACGACTAAATTTGAATATCTTTCTCTAGCAGCAAAGTGTGGCTAATGTACGGAATTTATTCAAATTATCCAAATTGAGTGTACAAAAACGTTTGAGTATCAAAATGTTAAACAATGCTTTTGAGAATAATTTATTTTATCTTTTTCATTTTGGATATTAAGGAAATTTATTAATCATTTTACAGCAGAAATATAGAACCAAGATGTTATGCCGATATTGTTTAAAGTACATATAAATAATACGATTTCCTAATAATGTATTTATAAACAAAGCAATAATATATTATACGTACGTATATTATTTTCTTATGCAGTTTCCTATTCCTCGCTGAATTGCTTCATTTTCAAAGTGCGGCTTTATAACCATCTTCAGTTGTTGTTTCGTTTTCGTGTTACAACAAGAAAACACTATAATTTGCAACTGCATAGGTAAAGAATTACAATCAAAAAAGAGATTTAAATTGAGTTAAGTTTAAAAGTTAAATGCAACGCTAAAATATTTCTTTAATGGCAGGAAATTTTATGAATCGTTATGAAATAATTTTGACACCTTCTCCCAGATGCGGGCCAAAGATTAACAATTCGTTCGGCAAGTCAGAATATGTGAGTAAGCATATTTACGCTTTTAATACAAAATAATAAATTGTCTGCAGAAAAGTTGTTTTAAAGATTATTAAATTTTACTGGTGATTTATATATTTATTCACTCTATTAAACACAATTTTAACACCCATTTCTTCATTTGTTTTGATTTATTCTTTCATGAAAGGATGTGCTGTAATGTGTTCTTCGCTTCGGATAATTTTTAATTTGGTATTTAAGTTGAATGGATTCTTTTTGCTGTCTTCAAAGCTTTGGAAATAAAAGTTGTTACAACTCTCTAACAAACTCAACTAGCAACTAACAACTCAACTAGCAAAGGTGATTTCTGAAGCTTTCAAAGATGATTCGAACTTCTTAATAATAAAAATATTTTATTAAGCTTGGTCGGAAATTACAAAATGAAATGCTCAGGCAAGCCAGTAATAATGAAGTAAATTTAAATTCATTTTTCAAACTGCCAAAACTCATGTGCAATTTCTTAAAAACTGTCAAAATGAAACGAGCTGTAGATTCCATTAACTCTTTAATACATTGCGTGCTAATTTATGTAAGTAAGAAAAATTTTCTAGAAAGCCATCTTTACCTCAAATTAATGAAAGCATATTTTTAATGAAAGCTTCTTAAAGTTTAAGCAGAACTGAAAGTTTGAACGGTAATTCCATAAAAGGAAGCACACGAATTACATCGAATCAAGAGTGTGTTTTTAAATCACATAATTTACCAGTGTTAAATGCTATAACTAATACGTGAAGCTGAAATTTAAAATTAATGCTGGCATTTTTCCATATAACGAATCTAGCACCCATTTCACACTATTTAAAACAATTATGAATTTTTATGTATTATTCCAAAGGAAGAAATTCGTGACTCCAGACGGAGGACTGTTTGAAGATGTGTGCTTATTTCTGTTGCACGAGTTAGCATTTATTTTGCAACCCTCACATCGCAGGTATTGTGTGTGCAGTACGGAAAGCGTAGCAAGCACTTGCACATTAATGATTATAATGATGAAACCTTTACTTGAAAGTCTGTGAGCCCGTCAATGTGAGAGTACATAACACCACTGAACACTAATAATTCGAACTGTATCAAAATTCCGAATAATGGACTGGTTTCGTGGGTGTCTTTGTAGTTTTCCTTGCGAGTAATCTGAATATGAATTACTTTCCCTTAAAACGTCCCCTCCCTTTAAAATTTCTTTTTTTGTTAAACAGATAATCCTAGTGTATTTTGGTATAATCAGTTACAATAGAACTCATTTAGAATTTTAATCATACTTTCATTATTATCTCGATCGATTAATAGCAATAAATAATTGCTTAAGATAAAATAACACGCCGAACAAGTATTAATTTGGAATTAAAACAACAAATTCAATGTTGGTCAAAAACACTGGGTTCGGGATTTTATAAACACCCTGTATATTCTAAGTAGTACTTTCGAGACATGAAGAACGCAATTTGAATTTCGCATCTCAATCGGCTCAGTAGAATGGGAGATGTAGAACTGTCTTTTTTTTTCGCAGTGTACATATATTGCTGTTCTTTACTTAATTGAGTTAGATGATTTTTTACAACTTAACATACGGTCATCCTTCGTGTTGGAGATTCTTCGATGGCATTTCGATAAACATTGAGTGCTATGTTTCGTAATTAGCTCTGATATGTCTCGAGTGGGTTCAAACGTTCTGATTTTGCCTTTGGTGAATTTTATGAAGTACGTTTCAGTGAAAAAGAAAAGAACGTTTTCCTGTTTTATTAACTTCCGGAATTTACAATTATTTGCTACGTAATTTTAAAATCATAGTGGTATCTGAATTTACTTACTACTAACTACTTCTTTGTCTCTGGTCAAATAAGGCACTTAAAGTTTAATAAAGATCATGTTTGTATGCTAATCATTATGATGTATATAGTTTTATACGATTTCGTACATTAATATAATGTTTTGAATAAAAATATGCTTCATTTGCAGTGCGTATAGTAGGAATGGCATATTTCTATCTGATTTAATACTCTCTGAAATGTTGAAAATGTTTCACAAAATGGGTATTGATTCCCTCAAACCGAAATAAATATGTGTACTCATCTGTGACATCAACTCATTGTTTTCCAATTGCCAGATCTTTCAATCCCAAACGCTGAGATTATTTCAAAGTTTTCGCAAATACTATACATTCCCTGCGTTTTAAATTCCACTTCAGATGGAGATGTTTTGTCAGTTATGAAAAATGCGTTCTCGTCATACTTATTACAAGCCGTAAAGAGTAATAATAACTTTAAACCTGAAAAAGCTTTCTTCAGTTTTATATATTAATCTAACTAACTGTTAAATACCTCTGCTACAAAAGGTAATATCTTTTATTACTGGCAAAGCTATTTAAACTTGGAAACGCATGCACGTTAACTGCTGGACGCAAATAAAATTTATTTCGTGCTTTTAGTAATTACCTCCGGAATTCAGCCGGGAACTCGTTAAAAATTCTAAAGTCTGGCTTCCCGCGGCATTTCCTTAATCACGCTTTTCTAGTTGATGTTTGTAAGAATAGTTACATAGTGCAATATCATTTGTTTCTAAACCTCTGTTAGCAATCTACAAAGAATTTCTAAATGCGCATTTAAACATTTTGGGTTTTTGAATGGACGAATGGCTGATTATCTGTAGTAAGCAATGCATAATTTTTCTTGCTTATTTATTTTATTATATTCGTCTCGAAACAGCATTTTACTTCGAAACACTTAAATCCGATGCATCACTTTTCAAATTGCAGAGACCAAATATTATCGCCATGTGTGATATTTAAAGAAATTAAATAAGGACGACTCTGCATGAATGTATGCATGTTTCTTACACGAAAAAACAAAGATACCTAGAGCTAACAAATTTTCAATAACGTAGTCCTCTATCCGAATATGGCTCCTGGAAGCACGAATTTTGAATTTAGAGTTTGTTTTATTATCTATGTTATATCTTGTAAAATTTTAATGAATTTTGGGTTAATGAACTCAGTACTTTCAAAGCGAGCAGTGGCAACACAGTGCGCAGTAAAACAATTTTATTTCCAGTGAGCAAGACTGTCTATCGTAAATTTCGAAGATGTGCTGCTTTTAAATATTTTTAGATTTTGCTGTTCAATCGAATTTCACGTGGCGTAAGCTCCAAAAGCGTTATATTTAATAAATAGATGAAACGCACAAAATGTTAATAATAAAAAGACAAAAAAAAAAGCTTTCGAAATCCATCTTAGTAAGAAAATTGGTCATTGATACGATGAACTGAGAAAAGATTGAAAACAAAAACAGAAAAATATATGCCAATACTTAACGCTGCATCGGGAAAACTAAACGTGTACTGCCATGTTGCTTTGAAAATTTTTGCAATTTTGCCATTGAATTGTATATGGCTTAAGTGAGAAGAAAATGATGCTTAATAATAGAGATAAAAAGACAAAAGAAATGGATTAGTAGGCGTGAGTGCAGTAGATTGATAGACTGGGAACTCAAAAATAGCTTAAAAACCTCAGCAAACCCTTTTGGGCGATCATTAAAATCTGAAACCTTTCAGATTTTTTACTACTTTTTATTTTTTGTTTTATTGTTGAACTAAATTTTGAGATCTAGTAGCTATTTTTTTAAATAATTTATTTGTGACAGTTCAATAAAAGGAACAGTTTACTAGAATTTTTAGCTCTGTTATTGACAGAAATTTATAAGCAACATATGATTTAGCGTCATAATCTCTTTGTAACGATAGGTAACTCAACGGGCAGACAAGAAACGATCTCTTGGCAAATACAGAGGTGAATAAAGTGATTTAAAAAACGTAAATGCGAAATGCCAGATAGCAACATTTTCAGATACCCAACTACGATCGCATAAGAAATATATTACCCTCTATTAATATAAAAGCGAAGACAAATTTATGCATGAATAAAATAATTTAGATGTAAATATGCTTTAACACTGCAGAGTTATTATCGCAAATAATTTTAATGAAAACTAAATTATTTTGTTTTATTTGTAGTAACAATAAAGTAAATGCGAAATCGTTATTATCACAAGTTTGTTATGATTTGTTACTTCTCGTATTTTCATTACAATTCTACTGCTATCTATTATTTTAAATACAAATGATAAAATAATACTTACATTTACTAAGCTCTAATTGTTATTGTTACCAAAATAAAAATCTTGTGTAAATATTATGGTTTACTGTATTCAAAACGGTGCAGCCTTTTTTTCCAGCTATTGGTTGAGTTTGCAAAAATAATCCTCCATGACGTTTTAAAGTGCATTCAACAACAACAAAATCTTTTCACATAGAAAACCGTCTGAATTTGAAATTGACATGAAAATACATCTTAGCCAGACATAAAAATAACAGAAAATTCAAACTCAAAACACATTGCTATTCATTGCTTGGCAACTGTATCAATTAATACTACACGTATAATATTGACATTTGCATTAGAACATACTGTTGCGTGCGTACGGGTTAGGAATGGATTGAATGAACAAGTCAATAAAAATTTATTCTTGTCTCTAGAAAGATAACAAAACTGAAATTTCCTCAGAGATATTCGCAAGATATCGCAATATCTCAGTTATATTTTACACTACTAAAACGTTAAATAGAACTCAAATTCACAATACAGAGAGAGCTAATCCGATCTCAGCCCGAATTCGCTGCAATCAATAATAGCACTAAGTAAACAACTACAGTTCTCTTATAACTGAATTGATATGTTTTCCTTCGGCTTTTATAAGCTTTTTTACCATGCACGAGACTATTCTGGTATTTTCTCGATTTTTCTGGATAAGAAAACCAATTACGAGATATCTATTTATTAAATACGCTTGCTCCTGTATTTTTTAATTTTCGGCGTAGCGTTCTCTCAAACGTCATCCTGCGCTGCATTACACGGGGAAATGAAACAATTTTAATTAAAATTCTACTAAAAATAGCTAAATAAATACAAAATCGGTAACAATATTTTTTTCCAATGGCGGGTTTTACATGTTTATAGGCGTTGGCCACTATTAAGGCCGGAAGCAGTGATCTCATTATTATGGGTGTACCTAATAGGTGGGTCACCGATGCCTCCTGTGAAGGTAAGGACAAATAAACTATATCCATGTCTTTTCCAGGATTTGAACCCGGGCATTTCAGTACGGCAGTCAGAGTCCCTAACCACTTTCTCTTCCATTTAGGTAGCTGTATTTTAGTAAATAAGAATTCCGGAAAAATAAACATCACAACGCAACTAAATGAGTGTGTGGCCGTATTATCACCTTCACACAAGCCATTATGTTTTTATTATTGTGCTCAGTTTATCTGGTCTGTTCAATTTTAATGAGAATGTAGTCTTTCTTGAACTGAGCCTCATTTCAGTATTAGCAGTGGCTGAGAAATTGTTACATTAACACAATATTACCTTTCTGCTGGCAATTGTATTTTTGCGAGCGTACGGGTTCGTAACAGATTGAATACACAAGTCCGATAACGGACTGATGAAATTTATTTTTCTCAAAATATATATAGCATTACTCTGGAAATTTTCTCTGAGATATGCGTACAAATGTTCCCAATATCGCGCAGTATAATCAGTAGTTATATTTCAAACTATTAAAAGCGTTAAATGCAACGCAATGCAAAGCGCATCTAAAGAGAAAGCTGACTCTGATATCTCAGTTCACGTGGAACTAAGCACTCGCAACAGCAGTAGCTAAGCAACTGGGAAATCAGACGCTCTCCTCCGGCCTTTTATAGTTTTCAACTAGTCGCGAGATATTTCTCGTAATTTCTGCTACTGTAAATTACTGGAAAGCAATATGAGGATAGAATTACGGTTACAGCTAACATAGTGGTCAATTACATTTATTCAATTTCAATAAAATTATGGAGATATCCATTTATTCAATATTAAATGCATGTGATCCTGTATTTTTACCTTTCCGGCATAACTTTCTCTTAAAATTTGTCTCCCGCTGCATTGCACAGGGAAATACGACAATTTTAATTATAATTCTATTAAATTTATCTATCTAAATACAATATGCATAACAGTATGCTAATTTTAACAGTTTTCCTTAAGTTTGTTTATATTTCTGTCTTCATGTGAAGTCTGAAGTGCTTTTACTCTTGGCAAATTAACTCTTTATAACAAATATGTATTTATTTTGTGACAGTTAATACTAAAATGTGTGTTATGCTGTGGGTTTTGAATGATAAGTGCAAATGAAGCTGTACAAAATCATGAGAAAATTTCATTGAACAAATTTATTCAATAAGTAAAGCTTTCCAAAACAGGACTGTTAGAAATCGTTAATTATTTTACAGTAAACACTTGCTGGGTCATTAACGTTTTGAGGAGCAGGAAATGGCAGTTAACTTTTTCAGCGAAACCCTTGTTTTATTTACTATATCAGGTGTTACAATGAAATTATTTGTGACAATTACCCATATTTTGTTCAAGACGAGTGAAAACAAGGACCACTTCTGGTGGTTAGAATCAGTGACCCACTGCCCACAGAACACATCCCTACAAATCAGTCTCTATGATACTCATGGAAACAGTTTTTCTTTTTCAAGCAGAGTGTAACATTGCATGTGCCGCATTCCCACACTCTTCTTGCAGGTGTTTTTGTGGTGCTGCAGAGTGCATTTCGTCGTGATGTTGTCTTCGATGGCTGATGCTTATTTCCTTGAAGACGAATTGCTGAATCAACTTGCTGTTTCATGCATGGCTTATGTTTCTTGATTGCCATCTAGTGAGCTACAAGGGAACTTCAGAAATGGTCAGTCTTGAAAACCACTCACACGAGTGAGTAAGACGTTCAATAGAAAAGAGGGTTACTGTAGGTAACCACCGCCCTTCAAAGAGTTGATATATTGCGCGTGTTAACTTAATATTGTGTTAACTTAAATAGATTCGGGGCATTGCTTATATTTCAGATTAGGGAAGTACGTATAATCTGAGTTATCAGTGTGTATAATTGTAGGGACATTAGAATTTTTGATGCTGAAAGATGTGAAAAATGAGAAATGCCCTCGTCGGGACACGAACCTCGGACCTCTCGAATGCACGCCGTGTGTACTGGCCATCACATCGCGAAGGCATGCTAAGAAGGCGGGATAAATACCTTATATAATTTAAACAAACCCAAATATCTTTGCAATTAAAAGAAAGAAACAAATGTTAATTGGAAGGACTTTTATTACAACTTAATAAATAGGCATATGATACAAGTATTTATTTTAGTGATTTTTGCTTTGAGCAATCATTGGCGCAACCCTAAAAGTCTCGCGTTAAGAAGCGCAGATTTATTGAATGCTTCTCATAAAATATCCTCCTTTTTCTTCATTTAGGTCAAAATTCATCACAAATTTATTTAATAATTTGATATCTTCTTTACTATCACTTCTTTCACTGTCAGCTGGTGTTATAAGATCATCTAACTCTTCGTTCATCATTTCTCAGTCATCATTCTCGATTAATTCTTTGACTTCTTCTTTAATATCTGTAAATTCTTTGATGACAATTCCTTTTTCAGTTTTTATGATTTCTTTGCTTCATTTTTAACGGATGGAGACCTTTAAAAATATTAGCTAATTCAAACTGGAGCTAATGCCAACAAGTATTCAATGTTGATGAATTCATTTCTCCCCAAGTGAGTTTAATTATTTCTGTATAATGGATTGAGTATAATTGCCTCCAAAATGTCATTAGTGTGTCATGCTTTCCTTTTTCTAAACTTTATTTGTGAGATATAAACATGACTCGTGTAACAGATTTTAAAACCTTATATTAATCTCTTGATCCACTGTTCCATACTTTCTGTTCTTGTTCTCGAAAATACTTGAAAGCTATACGAGAGTGGATTTACGGTTACAACTAACACAGTGTTCAGTTACATGTATTCAATTTCAGTACATATTACGATGATACAGGAACCGAACCAAAGTGTCGCGAAACATGGTGACATTTCTCCCAAATTTTGCTACAAAATTAGAGAAAATAAGTCGCCAAAACCATTATCAACTTGGTGATATTTCTCCAAATTGCCGAGATACCTATTTACTCAATGCCAAATGCAGTTGGCACTGCATTCTTACTTTTCCGGGATAGCTTTTCTTAAAATTTTTATGTTACAAGAGAAATACAACAATTTGACTTATGATTCTACTAAAATTACTTATCTAAGTGCAAAATTATTAACAGTAATAAAATTCTAAAGAGTCGACAACGGTACTATGCATGTAATTTTGAGTTTTTTCATTAGATATCAAGGAAATATCAATGTACATACCATGCTTCCAAATAAAATTACTATTAAGATTGATTAAAAAGACATTACGTAGATTGCTGATCTATTTTTGTCGACTGAAAAAAACCTCTCTGCATCTCAATTTGTATTTTAATACTGGTTCAAGGTCATGAAGCCTGATACAACGTACTAAAATTAATAAAACAAATTCAATTAGTTTAATTCCATGTGTCTCTTAGGAAATTCAATTTCCATAATTCATGCCTTTGCCTCATGTGCCAGTAAAAGACTAAACGTTAAATTTAGAATATTTTATTCATATTTTGCTTTATAAAATGAGAAACACGGTGGAGTTTTAAAGAGAAGACTTTTAGGAAATAAAATGGCCCAGCCACTGCTTTCAGCATACTAAAAGATCAAACATCGTTGAAGGACCTTTAGATATAGATCTTAATTACACACACGAGGATTACCCTTTCGCAAAATCAGTAACTTTTTTTTCTTCGCAAACCTAAATGATCTTACGAAAATTTCACACGACTTCACATTTACCGCTTATGCTAAAACGCGTCTTGCATTTGGAAAGCTTACATTTTCTCGACTGAATTTCGAAATACTAATCCTGCCTTTGTGAATTCAACTGATGAGTTTTCTCTCTGAGGCAGAATACTTTTCCAACTGGAACATTCATTAAATGTCCATTGCGATGTGATAAATATTTATAAAGGGAACCCATTACATCCACACTTGGTATTCATCAGGTATAGTTTCGATTTAAGCACCTAAATAAACATCTTACTGGGAGTTAATCGGATGATTTACATAATTAGCTGCTCTTTAACGGTCTGCTACAAACCAACAGTGATGTATTTTGAAATAAAGTTTATATAGCAAAGTTATTTTCGTCTTTTATGTGTAAGTAAATCAAAATACAAGTTCAACTTATTTGCGCTTATCCAAAAAGAAATTGTCGGTAGAATTAGTCTGATGAATGTAGTTGATAATACTGTTTCAGTTCCTTTAAAAGGTACAATAAGAAACGCTGCCCGCAATTCTTTCAAAAATTAATGTTATGGTTATGCCGTGGCAATCATATATCCATTTGTAAAGTCATTAGGTTATTTTGAAGTAAGAGTACATTAAAAATGAGTAATGTCCTCGCCGGCATTCGACCTGGACCTGGACCTCTCGAATATGAACCGAGTATGCCACCATTACACCACAAAGGCATTCAGAAAGGACGGAGAAAGTACCTTGGATACTTCTCCTTTTGAAGGGCGGTTGGGAATTAGTGTACCCAATCGTCAAAGCCTGATAATGAAGAATAATCCACCACTTTTTATTTCGGGCGTTACTGTAGAGTCATTAAGTTATTTTTGAAACAGCAGACATGAAAAATGAGCAATGCTGTCACCGGAACTCTAACCTGGGCCTCTCGAATACGCGCCGAGGGTGCTACAGTTACACCACGAAGGCACGCAGAAAGGAGGGAGAAAATGCTTTATCAGGTGATATTAATAATTATCAGAGGTGAACATTTAGAGCCATCTAGAACTGAGGATTAATAATAGTGTGTACCATGACAAGGAGGTATATGCTTACTGCGATTCAATGCCAACTGCAAGAAGTGTGTGGTTATAAAATGTATCAAGCGATACCCATTGTTCGAAATTTGGTGTACATCCCTCAGGACCCCTTGCAAAATTTCATCGGCAGGTGTAAGCAATGTCATTATTCTGATTTACATGCGTTCAGATTTACGAAAGCACATTTTGCAAACAGGTGAGTGTCAGATGAAGAAGCCAAAACAGTAATGTTGTAGGAATTTGGAAGTGAATCCTTCGAGTGAGCTATGAAGATATTCAAGTCATGCTACGATAAATATATGAATACACTTAATGATTATGCATAAGAGTACTTTTGGCAGTATATTTCCTATAGTAATGAAATTAATTTGAAACGTTTCCTTTCTATGCTTTCAAAGCCAGTGGTCTTCAAATAAGAATATGGATTCGAAATATAATATTAATACACCGGCTAAATGTGTTCCAACTTACTGCACAAAACGCAAAGAATAAAAATCCAAACATTCATTCTTAGAATGACGATTGTTTTAAAGACCAGCTAACAGATTCTGAGAGAAAGACTGCGTATGCTTCTAGTTCGGAAAAAGGATAGGAAATCTAAAACGAGCTTTATCTCTTTAAGAAAAATATTGATTAAACTTTAAAAATCACTCCCAGATTATGTACAGAATTTCTGTGCAGAGAATATCAGTTCAAGATTGAATTTTGCTTAATTTCAAATTTCAGACTCATTTCCTTTGTCTCCGTGTGATATAAAACATAGCAAAAGAAATCTTGAATGCTATTTGTTAAACATTTCTGAAATGGTTGTGTAGTTTTCCCTCTGAAATCTTTTACTGCTCTTAGATACACCAATGAAATTTCCTGATTTTTCTTAAGAATAAATTGCTAATAGTTTAACGAAGAACAAATTCTCTTAATTAAGAATTCCAGACGTAGAAGGATACTATTTAATTGCTAAAGCAACGAAGAATTACGTTCGATGCGCAAATGTAAGCTCTAATTTAATCTTCTTTTAAGAACCTCGCATTAAAATTGCTTCGTAAGCTAATTTGCGCATCCATTCTCCCGAGAAGTAATACTAAATTCCCCAACAGCGGCAGCTCGAAAACTAACACCAAATCTTCTTGTTCGGAAAATGTGGACGTTTCCATATTTTTCTTTTCTTTCCCTTCTAGTGCGGGATAAACTAAGCAAGAATGAACCATGTTTTAAGAATTGCGGAATAAACTCGAAATTTATGGTCAGAGGGCACAAGAACGTCAGCTGGTGGCAATATCTTCTCCGTATTTAATAGTGAATGAATGTCGCTTGCGACTCCTATTATGAGTTTTGGATGCGTTTTCTTCTTTGTTTATTTACTTACGCTTTCGGAAGATTGATATCCTCCATTTTTCGTTCTTCTGTATCTCGCTTCAGAGTGGAATCATTTGATTATCGATAATTTCACTCTTTTTTTGATTAGATATCGTAAATCTACTTCCCCTTTGCTTTGAGGTACTTCTTGAGTCATTGTACTTCTTTCGATCTTTCTGAAGATTTTAATTTATATTTTTGGTTTGTACCGAGATTGAGAAGAATACAAGCTTCAGTCGGCGATGAGACATGGATGGAGTTAAGAGTTGCAATAGTGGAATATGATGGATGATTTCTTGAATATTGGAAAACGATGCAATGGAATAAAACTCATTTTTTATTTATTTTATACCAACAATATATTGATAGGGTGTGTTCTGTTAAAAGCTGTGTAAAACTATTAAACGGAAGTGATCATTCGCATTTGCCTGTAACACCTGCAGCAAATAATCGGTTTTGAAGAACTCCTTTGACTTTGTTATTTATAACTGGCAATTATATACATATATATTACAACATGGTATATAAACATTCGCATTTGAAGCATATTTTCTTACAGTGGGTGCGTACGAGGATAAACGTGTGCTCTCCCCCCCCGTGAAAAAATAATCCAGCTCTACAAAAGGAAATTATTTAATTGAAATTATGATTTATTTTATTTATTGTTGCATACTTATTCTACTTTTTATTTACTGCTGCAGAGCTTCAGAATTTATTTTTATGTCCACTTAGCAACATTATTGCGAATTTGCTTTTCAAACAGTTAAAACATTAAATGTCAACAAGAACTTGCAGCTTTATGGAGTTCGAATCTCCTGGGCCAAGCAAGTCCTTTATCTTGGGGTGATCCTCGGTAAAACTCTCTCATGGTCCTTACACATTACATCTACCATCAGAAATTTCGAGAACGTAAACGCACACGATTCCCCTAATAGCTCGAAACAGTATTCTTTCTGTAAACAATATACTCAGTTACAAGTCCCTGCTACGCTCGTTTCTATGTTATGCACACCCAGTATGGATCTATTCAAGCAAATCTTTACGTAAAAATTGAAAAATGCTCAAAATGGAGTTTTGAGGCAAATTACTAATGCACCATGTTACGTTAGGAATCATAAGTTACAGCCTGAATTCAAATTTGAACCGATAAGGACCTTCTATCACCGACTTGTTAAGAAATTCCACAACGACTTGAAATATGTTAATAATTCTGTTATTAAAATCTATGATTACAACATTTGTCATCCATGTAACAGTAAAAGGCCAATGCTCATTCTCAGTAATACTGCAGATTAAGAGCTATAGTTCGACCGCTTCATCCGCGACCATAAGCGCAAACACGCATGCGCCATTCGGGCCGAATTATTCTCAAAATAGGGTGGAAGGATAAAGACTTTCTTTTCCTCCATTCTTACTTTCCGGAGAAGAGAAGAATTTCACGTGACCTTTTACGTGGCAGTAATTAATAACGCTCCTTTTGGACGAGTCCATGTGTTTTGGCAGAATGCCAGCCACGGTTGCGTTTGAGACGGTCGAACTATAAACGTGCAGTGGTGTTACTCCTATTTAACTTGTATTTCTTCTTGCGCTGTATTTGTATTGTTAGTAATTGAATATGTATTTGAATTTATGCACACTTGGTCTCGCACTTATCCGTAATTGTCAGAAATTTACATGCGTTTTTCAGCAGATGTTATCGCTGGCTCGACATTACGACATGAGCTTTCTACCGCTTTTTCCAGATGGCATTTTCTAATTGTCGACTTAGTACGCGTTTATCTTGTTATAATTTTAACATTTATCTACTAATGTCTTAGTAAAAAAAGAAAAAAAACTGAAAGGTTTCAGATTTTAAATTACGTCCAAAAGGGGCGTTTTCTAGCATTTTGTGTGTTACCTTTATTTATTAAATATCATGTTCTTCGCACTTAAACCGTAAAATTCAGTTCAAGATGAATATCGCAAAATGATTTTAAACTGATCATATCTTTAGAATTTCCGATACACAGTCAGTCTCATGTGCTGGAGGTAAAAATGTTTTTTCTGTACAACGTTGCCATTGCTCATTTTGAAATTTTTGAGTTTGTTAATCAAAAATTCGTTAAAGTTTTACAGAATATGAAATCGATAATGAAACAAATTCCAAAATTTAAATTCAGGCTTGCGGATGCCCAAATTCGCAGTAGGTACCGTCCTTTTATGACAATGCGAGAAACATACATACATTTATGCAGATTCTTCATTATTTAATTTCTTTGAATATAATACAGGGCGATTACATTTAGTGGGCATAATCTGAAAAGTGAAACGGGCATTCAGAGTGAACCGAAGCAAAATTGCAAAACGAAAGCAATAGTCCTTCAGAGACAAAGCCCTCTTTGGACTAAAAGGCTGTGCATATATGTAAGTATTTCAATTTTTCATCAAGTTATTGTCTTTTTGTTATTCAAAATAGCTTAATTTCGGTAAAGTGTAGAGCCTGCGGCTTAGGCATCCTGGTGATACAACACTCTTTTGCGTACTGCTGGAAGATTCCATTTCCAGTGGAAAGACAGACGCCATGTAATGGTGCAACTGATCTGCAATTAAGTTCAGATAGTCCGCAGTTTCCATGGTCTTTTTACCACAACTATGTGTCCCAGAGCAGACCAGGAGGACGTACGCGAAAGCATAATACCTCCACCATAAGTCTGTATATGACCTACTGTAGATGTGAGCAAATTTCCCTGGAAGACGGCGTGCGCTGACATGACCATCGGCCTGATGAATGAATGATTACTGAAGAAATGTATGTGAAAATTGAGGAATACGTAATGAAAAATAAACGAATGACAGTTTTTCAGATTGCTATTGAAATTAGTATCAGTGCTGGGCGAAAGAACAAATTCCATCATGAAAAACTTGGGAAACTGGAAGTATATTTCAGACAAATAAATAAGAACATTAATACCAGAAATGAAATCATGTTGAAACACGACCAGAAATCCAGAAATAAAGGAAAAGAGTTTCATGGAAAGTACAGCGTATATTCCTGCGGCGGAACATACAAAGATAAGAAATTCATGCTCGCAGTTGTCTCTGAAGTCGCAATCTGTGAGCTGTCGAGGTGTGAGATGATATGCTGTGGCATAACAGAAACAATAATGCGTTCCGTAATGCCATTACTTGACATCATAAGGCCTGCACTGAGCATTTCGTCAAGATCTCTCGAACTCAGGTGGCTGAATAAATGTGGTTTTTGTTTAAAATATAGTTCAAATGAAACTTAGCCTAAACACGACACGTCAGCTACCAGTCACTGTATGGAGTGACCCTTAAATCTAACTTCCAACTCCAAAACTTCAGAATCCAAAAATCTCTTAGGAACAGTTAGGGTTACTTATTTATGATAAAGACGGGTCACTGCTTCTTGATTACTCTGCATAGTTGGATAATACCAGGTTAACATATATTGATTAACGTTAATGATTGACTTAATTCAATTCAGACAAACCATAGGGAGAAAATGCTCTTGCAACGGCAACAGAAATACCTTGCATTTGCACGAGAGTGCTTCAACATTGAGGTTTCAGATTTCTGTTCAGTAATGCAGATTTCAGCTATCACCAGTCAATCGTATTCTCTAGGCCTGACTCCAAATGACTTCTATTTATTTCGAAATCTGATGCAGTATTTATATAGTTCATAGCAAAAGATGATGAGGGTTTAAATGATGTCAGAAAGCAACCTTTTTCGAAAATTAAGATAAAACTTGTTTTCCTGACGCTGATCACTGCATTAAGGTATTGAAGTTGAGTGGAACTAAGTACGTAATTTCAGACATTCACTTGCTGAACGTCTTACATACTTTTGTAGTAAGACAATAAGCATAAAAATGCATTTATATAAATTAGTTTAAGATTCGTTAATGGGTATACTCTGGTGTAATAAAAATTAAACAAGTTGAGAACTAGCTTAATTTTAATCGCTTTATTTTCATACTCTAATGAATAACAGATGATCCAGATAATTATAGTTATATTATACCTTTGGAAGCTTTAACTAATCCATGATGTTCTGCTCTAGGATATATTGACCAACAGTAACCATATTTTTGACCACTCAGAGAGTAATAAATGTGATAGTAACAGCTCTGTAACATGGAAATATTGACCAGCAGTAACCATATCTTTAACCACTCAGAGATTAAGGCATGTGATCATTAATGCTCTGTTTCATGGTAATATTACATAATACATTACCCAATTTGATTTAACGAATTTACAGTAACGCCTCTTTCTCTAATTATCCACCTTGGCATAATCCAACAAGTTTTTTCCTAACTTTCTAGCTAAGAAATTGCATTTACTTATGGAATTGAATATACTGCCGAGGTCCGTAAAACACTAAGTGCTTTTGCTATTGTATTCTTTATTTATTTCGGTAAAATGTGACCTAGAAGTATTTCTGTTATTTTTTTATGAAGCGTGCAATTTCACTATGCTTCCGATTTTTATATTAGATTGTACAGAAAAGGAAGTAAAACCTCATCAGCAATAAATTTCCTTCCCTGCTTAACTTTTGTTTCTGGAATTTCTACAGAGCACTTGGACTCGATGAAAGTCAACGACTTTGTGTCTCGAGCTTTAAAACAAAGCAGATGCCATGCTTTATCCGCACAAATTAAGCGTTCCTGACAAGTCAAAAATTCAAAAAGAAAATACTTCGCTGAAAAGAAGGATCGACGGAATCCGGAAACACAATAGAAGAGAAAATCGCTCCAGGTCATTAGAAAAGGAAGAAATTTCCCTTTAGAATGGCCTTTCATTAGGCGCGTTAATGAAGCAATAAAGAGATTTCCTAATGCAAGCTTTTGTTTTCCACTATCCAATACGCTTCAGCGTTTGAGCTTACAGGTTTTGTTTGGGAATCTTTGTTAAATGAGGAGCTCAAATGTTTTGTATAAATTAGGAACAACTAGTTAAAGTAACAGATAAGAGTCAAACTGTATTCTTAGGGCATATTATCCGGAATAACTTATAAAGGGGTTTCGAAAATCATTTATTTGTATTGATTTTTAGTATGTTTTTATTAAATTCAAGAAAGAAACTGAAGAAAGGAAAAAATACTTTATTTGCCTCTAATGTACTTAATTTTACAATAACTATAATTCCATATAATGCAGAATAAAATTAAAAAAATAAAAAATACGTTTAAAATTCCTCCTGTATTCAATTCGGAATAAACTTTATGAAAATACCAATAGAGAAGCACAGTGGTAAATTTCAAGAAATGGGGAGCAAAACATTCGAAAACTAAGAATGAAAAATTAAATTTGCTGTATCGTTATCAGGGGTTGGTGAAACGAAACAAGTAAATAAATAAAATAGCCTTTCTCTGAACTGACAGTGGCACGCATAAAAATTTAAGATTCAAAAGTAATCTTAGGAAAACAATAAATTTTTTAAAACAGTCAAAGCAATCTGCGTCTTTATCAGTCCAATCCGTAAATACCAAAGTAAGCAGTGGAAAAACTGTAACATAAAAAATATAGACAAATTCAAAAGGCTGAGAAATAAAAGGCAACTTTTAAAAACAAATATATTGGAGTAGTTTGCGTACAGAAACAAAACTTGCAAAAATAATAATCCAACGCTTGAAAAAACAGAACCATGTTAAATTTTTTTAATTGAAAATTGGAAAAACCAAATCTAAAGGCAGATTTTGAAAACATATGAGCCGAGTTAAAAAATAAAAACATAATTCAAAAACAAGCAATAAAAGCTTAAAAGATCTAATAAACATTTTTCAGTTTGAGTGGACGGAGTCCAAAAATATATAAATCAGAAGTAATCCAGCAAATGAAAAAAAAATGAAAATTCGATCTAAAAAATCTAAAATAAAAATAACAAATAGAGGAGTTATTTCTTAAATTCTGTAACACAAGAGCAAAAAAAGTTTTGAAACGAAAAAAATACATATACTGTTGTACAGTACAAGGGCCCAAAATATGTTAAGATAAAATAAGCATTTAAAATTGATAAAACACAATAAAGAGATTTAGAACAACTTTTACTGTAGAAGTAAAAATTAATAATTTGAAAAAAAACCCATCAAATTATCTGGGCACAAAGGAGAATCCAAAAAGCGACAGTTTGAATATATATATATATTCAAATTTAAGTATCTACATATATGTATTTATGAAATATTTGTTCTTTATATAATTCTTCACTTGTTTTGTTAATTAAAAATTTCAAATAATCTTCTCTTAGTCCCACTGTCGCATCCCCATTCAGTGAAAGAAAGACTTCATCTTTAAATTTCAAATTGCATTTTCCTGCAATGTTATTTTAGGAAAAAAGAAAAATCCTTGTTTAAATTTATAAAACGTCTTGCTATTCCTCATTTTCCCACTGAAACCAAATCTCCAAACAAAGCTTCGGGAGGTACATCATCGTCATCTTCAAATTGCTCATTAATATTTTTGACTGTTCTTTTAAAACGTCTCTTTCTTTGAAATCTTTTTTATGTTGAATTTGAAACACCATTCCAAGATTATGTCTTAATCTTTAATATCAAAAATGGAAATTAAAAATTAATAATACAATGAAATTGAATCTCATAACGATGAAATGAACTGCTTTTCTACCTTACATTGGGAATGTAAGATGAAACGTATCTTGCATGACTATTTTCTTCTTTTCTTCGTAACTCCTGTGCGGAAGTAAACGATGGAACGAAGGAGTTACATTTGTGTATATCTGCCTTCCTTTCTTAATTACTTAACATGATTGAATTATGCATGAAGTTTACTATAGCCTGGTAAACTTCATAAAACCATAAAAAGTAATCTACCATAAAATGTATATTGTAAATACTTCGTTTTCTTCTGCATTTTGTATGTAAATATAATGGTTATTAAGTTCGTTTGCACATCAATCCCTGGAGCCTGAAAGAATATAATGTAAAAACAATTTTCTAGACCCTCATAATATCTCTTTGCATGACGGCTTAAAAATATACACACATTTAAATAAAAAAATATTGATAAAAGCGAAATAATACCGTTTATGCCAAACGCTTTTTACCAATGACAGAGACGTATGCCAAGACAAAAGGAACGCTGTTTGAAACACAGATTCTTTTTTTTTATTTATACTTCAAAATGGCAAATTTTGTATAAAGTTATGCAGACATTTATTTTGGTTGCAGAGAACGTCGTCAAAAAGTAAATCAAACTTATTGAAAATTCCTTTTTTCGAAACGATCCACCAAGAAAAGAGTGGCTAAGACCATCAAACTTTAATAATTTGATATCCCGGGTGATGGACTGAGTGCATGCCTAGTTGGGCGGTTTTTTCATATATGTTTTTCATGAATATGAACCAGATTCTTTTAGAACATCTTCCACGACGCATCCGTTTTCTTAGGTAGGTAACCAATAAATTCTTTCTCATAATTTTTTGATGAAAGTCGGAAACGTTTAACATAATTTTTAGCTAATTGTAATAAAATAAAAAAAATTTTGTTAAAGAGAAAATAAGTTTAAAACTAGCAACAGAAGCAAGTAATATTTTTTGCCCCAAATTTACCTTCTCCTGAGCTGCCCTTGAGACTACCATGTATTTATTATGCCAATTATTGGTTTAATTCCAACGAAACACAAACTATAAAGGTAAAATGCTGTAGCAACCGCAGCTGAAAAATGTCGCTTTGTAAGATAATGCTCCAACATTCAAGTCACACAATTCATATGCAATAATGATGAGGATTTAACGCATGTCAAACATAAACAGCTTGAAAAGTGTGACAAAGTAGTTTTTTCTGCTGAAATCCAATGCTAGTAATATTTCAAGTAGGGGAACTCTTTTCAGACATTTACTTGTTGAAAGCTTTAAGTGCTTTTGTGGTAAGACAACAAGCACATAAGATATATTTATTTAAGTTATTTTATGATTCTTAAATATATATAATCTATTGCCTTTATCTTCGCAAAATGCTTAAATCAACCATAACAGTAAAATGTTTGAGAACTGAAACTAAACTAAACTCTACGGCACAAACAGACCATAGAGAGCCACGGCCGGCAGTGCCCTGATATATGATTTCTAGACCGTGGGCCCCATAGGTGCTTGTGCATTTTTGCCTGGACAAGTAGTCAGCCTTTCACAGAACCGCCGGTGTTTAGTTGAGAACTAGCTTTATTTTAATACCCTACTGAAAAACAGATAATTGGGGCTAGGAACGCAAAAATATACTAATTCAATACAAAATTGACTGTTATTGTCATGTTGTCTGTCTTGGTGCGGTCCTCTTAAAGCCGGCTGCCGTACTCTGAGACTGGATTTCAGTGCCGGTGAAGGCATGCATATTATCTCAATGTCAGGTGGACCTGTAATCCTGTTTCTCCGGCGACGGTGAAAAAAAGGCATGCATATTATCTCATTGCCAGATGGACCTGTAACCCTGTTTCTCTTACGACGCTTTGCACTCTTGAGTCCTTTCATGTTGCGTTATACAACACGTACTACAATTTACATATAATTTCACTAAAATTATTTACATTTATACAAAATTCGTAGCAATAGGTTGGATCATTTCTTAGGCATGTAGCGCGTATAGTATATGTATGCCAAGTGACGTGACCGGACTAAGGTGAAAGAACCTCGCACGTCAATACAATGGGAAAATTTAGTTCCCCAGTCGACAACTGGCGGCGCTTCAGTATTCTAGTGTTTCGGTGTTTTTTCTATTGGGCTGATACTTCTGATATATACTTTTTTTGCCAGTCAATAATTTATTAGCAGAATACATAGCTGTGTATTTCATATTACTATACAGATGGAGACAAATAGAATGTATATTTTATAAAACTAGATTAAATATGCTTATTAATAGATCCATATTATATTCTGTCTTTAGAATTATGCGTAAGTTTTTAATGTTATTTCATATGAACGTTTATCTTATTTAACTAATGTTGTAAATAAAGTAAAAGACAAATTTTAACTAAAAGATTAACTGGAAGCCATGTGATTTTTAGAGCTAAAAGGAAGCTGGGCAAAAAAGACTTGTTTTTCAAAATATATCAGAAATAAAGTACCTCTGTGGTGGTGTGCGCAAACGAAATTGCACATTTTACTTGTTTTAAGAGAAAATCAGCTCCAGAGATATATAATTTACTTTCCCGGTATTAGGTAAAGAACCTGATTATTAGTCCAATTAGTACAATCTTCGCGTACAATCAGTGATGAAGACTGCTTCTAGAAACCCCATTCCAAGGTTATAAACTTTATCAGAGTCGAAAACACCATTAAGATGTAGTAAGAAATAAAGACGTTCATAATTATTTACTTACAAACCCAAGTACGTCTTTTGTATACGTCATTTATCAAAGAAAAATTTAATAAATAAAAAAAGAGAATAATTTTGTTATTATTTATTTTCACGTTTTGTCCTGCCTGAAACGTTTTCTCTGAAAACTTGGGAAGTTTTCATAATATGTTTACATTTACTTAGGTAACTTATTTAGCGGTTTATTCAATACATTAGAATTATTTGAAATAAATGTAAGCCTGAAATTTTAAATATTTAGCTTTTGATATGTTTGAATGCAAAGTGTATCCAACAAAAATTTTCCTGCAGACATCAAACTTAGATTTCAGCTAGAAAATAAATATACAAATTAGAATTTTTTCCATTGCAATTTGCAATACATGTTTTGGTAGATATTTAGTAAGTTTTTAGTTTTTAACCAGAATTTTGTTTTTGAAAAATTATATTTTGTTAAAACCAAAATCTGGTCCATGAGCTGATTTCACAACATGCATTCGGCCCGCATTAAATTTAAGACCACTGTAATAGGGAAATTTCCTAGATTTCTTACCATGCCTGTGGAAAATGGAGCTGTAGAACCGCCTTGGCATAAGAGTAAACCCTATGTAAAAGTACCTTTATCTCTTCTACCTCTTTATCTTTCTTTTCGCTTTTTAAAATTAGCCTTAAATACTAGCCGAATTAATTTAATTTTAGATATTCGATGATGTGAAGATTTGTTTTCAGGAATCCCGGAAATAAGACTTAGCATTAGTTCTAGCTGAGCCATTGCATACGTTTTTCAATACACGTACCTGAATTTACAAATGACTGAGTCATAAGTATAACGATAAGTATAACGCACATCCTCCTTTTTAAAATGGTTATGTTACAACTTCTTATAACTACTGAAGATAAATGGCTGAAATACTGAACAAATGAAGCTATCCACTAGTACCTACTGGAACTGTCAATTTCCTTTATCTAGCGTCGAACTGCTGATCTCTTTATTGCTAGACCAAAAGATTGCCTCTGTTTTAATCTTTATACTTTAAACTAAAAATGGGCTCAAGATAAAAGATCAAGTAAGGGTTACGCATTTAGGTGCACACAAATTACCCCACTCTAACAAATCATATTATTACTAGCAAATTATTAAGAAAAATATTTTCTTTAAAAATATTAATTGGGTAACATATGCTAGTTTATTATGAACTCATATTTCTCATGTGATTTCGGTATTCAATGGAAAGGCTCACTTTATTTCTTGTACAATCATTCGCAGTGATTTAGTATGTAGAAAAATGCCTTAGATTGTTTCTGTTTTTAAATGAATTAATGCCATAAATTTTAGAAACTACGTTCGAAATAATCGGAGTTGATTGCAATTTTCCTATGTTTTACATAATCTCATGTAGTATCAGAGACATTATTCACCAATATATAAGATTTCGTGTCTTTACTATATATTGTGAGCTATATCTGCGCATATAGATTGCTTTATTAAGAATCTATATGCGCAGATATAGCTGACATAGCTTTAACTTTCTGAATAGTAGCTTTAACCTTCTGAATGACACGTATTTTTGGACCTGTTCATAAATACAGGGTGTTTATAAAGTCCCGGACCCATTTTGATGTTTAATAACCCATAAAATAATAAATATAGATTAAAATTAATAACATAAATGGTTAGATAGACTCAAAAAATTTCATGACCCTTGTCAATGAACTTCCACGTGTGTCCTCTTCGTCGCACGGAGAATATCAATTCGATATTCAATTTCACACCAGGTACTGGAAAGCATGTCGGCATCCGCAGAGGCTATTGCGGATGTAATTCTGACTTTTAGGTCATCAATATTTTGACACTCTCCTCCTGTAAACATTGTCCTTTACAAATCCCCAAAGGAAAGAGTCCAGCGGCGTTATATCAGGTGATCTGCATGGCCAAGGAATTGGACCTCCTCGCCCAATCCATCTTCCTGTAAAATGGTCATTCAAAGAACTACGAACGATGGTACTCCAATGAGGTGGTGCACCATCTTGTTGCAAAACGACATGTGGCTGAAGCTTTTCTAGTTGCGGAAATACGAAAATTTCCAACATGTCTAAGTATATGACTGATGAGACCATCTTTTCTGTAAAAAAGAAAGGCCCAGTGACTCGGTCGTACATTAGTCCACACCACGCATTAACCTTTGGAGAATCTTTTTGTGCCTCACGGTATTCATGGGGGTTTTCAGATCCCCATATGGGCACATTGTGGCGATTAACAATGCCAGAAAGAGGAAAGGATGCTTCGTCGGAGAACACTATGCGCTTTAGAAATTCAGCATCATCTTCTATCCTCCTTAGCATATCTGTTGCAAAGGCTATACTCCTAGGCCTATAATAATAGACAATAGTTGCCAAAAACAAAAGCGAGAAAAATGCAATTAATAAGCAGACGACATTTAGAAAAGTAAAGATATTTAGTCTGGAAAATGAATTATCTGAAATTAACCACACGCGCAGACGATGTTTACAAAGGTAAAGATATTCAAACCTGAAAAGTAAAATATATAAGTTATTCCATCAATAAATGCCACAAGTTTGTTTATATCTTCATTATTTTATGAGTTATTAAACATCAAAATGAGTCCGGGACTTTATAAACACCCTCTATTTATATCCAAATAACTAAATTTGTATAATCTGTCATTTTAGTCTTTGTTTTAAAAACTTTCTATTCATTAAGATTTATCATTAAAGAAAGTAAGAAAATAAAATAATTGAAATTATAAGCTAATGTATATCGTGTAACAAAATTTCTCACTAGCGGATAAAGCGAGTAATGTATGTCAGGGTGTTTTAAAATACTATTTGAAATACATATATTTTCCAGAAATTTTGCTGAAATGTCGCATGTGAATATTAAAATTAATACTATGCTTAAGTTTCCATCATAGGCAACAATTATATTCTGTTTCATCATTTACTCTTTTAAAGCACAATTTAATATTGTTCTAGTAGTACTTACATTAAACAATAAAATTCATTGCGTTCCAGATATTTATGTTAGATCTATGGGATTGTACTTTTTGTTTGTGTGTGTAGAAGCGATATTAAGAAAATCTAGGCATGCAAACAAATGTTCATCGAATGTCTTGCGAATAGCTTTTAGCCAGTGAGAAATTTAACAATTCATGAAGCATTGAATATTCTAGACCTCGAAGAGATTCGTAGAGAAAGGGCTCTCAGTGGAGTTTCTAGATGACATCATAAATATGAGCTTTCCAAGAGTTAGATACTACACCACAGTCGATGGAAACATCTACGGCATACGTTCAGATATCCTTGCCAGCATTTCTTGAAATCTTCCGTTCAAATGCTTTTTATGTATTATTTACGCGCATGCCTTTCCATTCATTATATGTTCTAGTAGCAATATATGCGGATGACGCTGCGATCTCTTTATAATGTGCATTTCTCGATGCAGATATGTCATCTTTTGGAAGTCACACCACTGCACTTTAATCTAGTTCTTAAAATGGAAATCAGAAATAAAAACGTGGCAATGTTACTTACGCATAAAAGATTTTGAACTGCAACCATAATGCATATGGTAAAGCTCTTCTGTGATTTTAAATCAAATAAATACCTCTGAAAGCCTACAACTGATCAGTTTTCAAGGTCCTGTCCTTTTTTTATATTTTGACATGAAGTACACTGCATTAAGCTTAATACAGACTATAAATGTATGCAAGCATAATTTTGAAAAATGTATGTACTGGGCTGCATTTAGAGAATTATGTTATATTAGACTTTTTCATACTTTCATATCATGCAATTGTAAGAGCAAAGGAGTATAAGCATTTAGAACTGGACGACATTTTCTGTTTTCTTTCCTGAAACCGTGGAATTAGTTTCAGTGATCACAGTTTTCTAAAACTGTATGAACTTGTTCACAGCAACTCCCTTTTAAACTATCTTTGTATGCTTCACGCTCATTACTATGCGCCAAAAATGCTCTGAACAAAAATGTTTGATTAAATAAATCACCGTTTTAAATGAAAGTCTTTCTGAAATTAATCATTCCTTAAAAGTGAGTTACCAACAATTTAAATTTTTTTTCAAAGAACATTCTTAATTTATTATTAAAATAACAGATTATTTCGTCTTTTTGAAGAAATTCCTTTATTCTATTTCAAACGTGATAATCACTTTCCACAACTAAGTTGAATCTAACTTTTCTTCTTTGACTTTAAATTTTTAAGACTACAGCTTTCGGCTCAAGAAAAGTCTTATTATCTAATGGACTTTAAAAATGGAAGAATCAAGAGAAAAGACATTAAACAAAAGGGACAAATGGCCATAGGTGTATGAATGTGTACTTTTATGCAGATAGAGTAAAACGTAAACCCCTTCTGCTTAACATAGTGATACATAATCCTTTTTCCTGGCAAATTAGTGAAGAACACTAATCATAGGTATGCATAATTTCTGTCAAACACTTTATTTAATTAAATTCTTTATTCTCGGCACAACAGTGTATTCTCTATTACGAATAATTGGAGTTTATCTACGAAAGTTGGAGTCTGTGTCATGCATTTTTATTTGGCCATAACTGCATATGTTACTTCTTGCAATGTTATTAACGAAATGGCAACATATTTTGGCCTTTTTCTAAGACGTAAGGTATGTTTAAAATCATGTTCCAGTCTTGTCTGATATAAATCGATATGTTATGCTGACTGCTTTTTTAATATACTCGTAAGCGTCTGTCTTATACGTAAAATAAAGAATACTATAAGAACATTTAACAGTCCCCCTCCCCTTCCTTTTATAAAACGAATTAATTATCTTCTAGATAATTCATAGGACATCTTTTTGCAAAGAAAAGGTAGCAAAAAAATTCTTTTAATGTTCTGTTGAAATCTGTGTCCTCAAGTGTCGTGCACTATTTACATGTTCTCGTGTTAGTGTTTGATTGCAACAGAATTAAAAGCTGTATTTAAAAAAAAATGCCTCAACACTTTAGATACTTTAAAACTTTCTACAAATTCTATTTAAGAAGTAAACACAAAATTCAACCTTCTCATCGGGATTAGGATCTGTATGTGCCACTCTGTGTTGCATATAAGAATAAAGAGTATCTGGGGTCAAGGACTTCATTGTATGTGCTTCCACCATCGTAAAATATTACCTTGAGACATGTATTTAGTATTTCTTATATAATACGAAGAAATGTACGATAATGGTTTTCTTAACATGATTTTGGTTAATCTGAAAACCAACCCTTCTAACCGTTAAAGTCTTAGAAGATGAATTATGAATTAATGCGCTAAACATAATTTTTTATGAATTACAAGGAAATAATCCTTATTTTGGTCTTAAGTATGATGATAGAATTAAGCGTATTCTATAGACTGAATGCCTTTTGGAAATAAAACATTTCATGCGGAAATAAATACATCTGAAAACATGGTAAAATAAAGATAATTTAGCCAAAATACTGAATTGCATTAATCGAAGAATTAAAAAAGTGCAAACGAGGACTATATTCTGGCATTGACAAGATACGTGACAAATCTCAAATAAGCATGGTGTTAATTAATCGATGGCAAGACAAATAAAATGTTAGTGTAGTATGTAAAGTTGATAAAGTCAACCTGATATTTCTACGTAAGCGTAGATCACCGGAACTAAAATCTTTCATTGGTTTACTGTACTTACATATATTTTTAAGGTGCGGTCCACTTGGTTTCAGGGTTATTTGAAACATCAGCTAGATAGTCCATTATACCCACTAATATTTCTTCAAACGGACTTAAATTTTAAGATGCAAAAAGTGAAAGAAATAAAAAAACTGAATTATGTAACTGGAAAGGAAACACGACATGTAAAATGTAAAACTGGGAAAGAAACAACCTTAATTTGCAGCAGGTTTTGAATAAAACTCTATCGTCATCAAAAGCGATACTGTCTAGGTAGGTCCTTGTTCTTCAGGAGCAACACAAATTTCGAAAGGGAGGAGCGACAAACGTTTTTGGTGAAAATGGATTTTCTTGAAGAATTTCACAATCACAAAAATTATCTTACAAGTTCCATCTAGTTATTTTGAACTGTTAAAATACTCCAATATTTTAATTATTTAAGTTTCATTACTGTTTTCCTTGAAAGATGACGCTACAGTCATTTTCGCATTTCGCGAATGATTTCTTTATAAAAGAGTTGACTTATAAAAGACTTTATAAAAGAGTTTCCATCTTTGCATGAATGACTCTGCTTCTGAAGAAGAGGAATTCATGTGTGAAAGCCTCCAAAATCAACAAAGTATAATTTAAAATTCACGGCTGTATTTTTAACTAGTTTTAAATTTGAAGTATGATTTCAGATTGTAGAGATCTGCTGTCTACCTCTTGTGTGAAATCTGGGGAGTAGTGACTGCGCAAAAGAAGGTTTAAAACTACCCTTTATTACACTCTTTAAATTATTTAAAATGCGTGAACTCGCTGCTAACACACTACGCCTCTGCATAGACGGAAACTGAAACAGTAGAACTAAACTTAAAAATTGAAGATATTAACAAGTAGTAAAATTAAACAACAGGGCTCAGACAATCCTGTATCCTAACAGCGCGTTGATGAGTTTAGTGGCAGCAAAATAATATCCTTACGCCACGTGTAATCAGCAATAAGTGCTAAGCCGAAGCTCGCACTACGACACGCACAGAGTTTTCCCAGACTCTCTAACTTTCCCTTCTAGAACTCGATATTTAAACTTTTTCTCCCAGTAGTAGAATTTCCATTCCTTACGCGCGCTACTAAATTTAAATATTCTGGCACTGACAATTAGGGGAATGAAAATGGATTTTCTTGAAGAATTTCACAATCACAAAAGTTATAATTTCCATCTAGTTATTTCGAACTGTTTAAATACTCCATTACTTTAATTATTCTAGTTTCATTACTGTTTTCTTTGAAAAATGGTGCTAAAATTAAATTTAACTGGTTATTTAAAATGAATATAAATCCCTACAAGATAATAAAAAAAACTTCTTTTACCCTGACTTGGATCTTACATGTCCATGATATAGATGCATTTTTTTTAAAAGATATATGCGTTTAAAATTACTGTATACTTTCAGAATAAACCTCTACTTCATAAATTAGAACGCTGTCTCATAAAGCACAGAATAAATCAAAATTCTTGTTTTTCCATCTAAGATGGAATATTCTAGAGTGTTTTGAATTAAATTTTCCTGAGCACGTAAAGATTTAAAACCTTCATTTGAAGAAATAGGACGTTTTAAATGAAATAAAATAAATATTATCATCGCCTCTATATTTTAGGCAGTTACTAAATCTAAAATGTCTAAAAACGCCTCCTACGTTAGCTATTAGCATAAGAATTAATGATAGTGTGTCTGGAGAAAAGAGATAATGGGTCTAGTATAAAATTCTCTTTAAGAATATGAACGTTTTATATATTCCCATACTTATCGTCATACTACAATTTTTCTTCGGTTTAATTTGATGGAAAGTACAAAGTTTCGAAATTTAATCTATTTATGCAGTCTTTCATCAAGAATTCCGTAAAGGTTTGATGAAAGGTGTCTGATTAGACGTTCTAGTCCTTAAATGAAAACTAAGTTTTGCCCGATATAACATTTCACGAATACTGCTTTGCCCTGATAACATTATTCTGCACAATGTTTATTATATAAGTGCCCGAGCTTTGCTAATTTTGGAATGCTGATAATGAAAATATATTGAAATGAAATAATAATACTGAATAAGGAATGATAATGAATAATAATAATGAATAATAATAATGATAATAATGAATAATGAATGATAATAATAATGAATAATGAATGATAATAATAATGAATGGTGAATGATAATAATAATGAATACTAATAATGATAATTATGAATAATGAATGATAATAATAATGAATAATGAATGATAATAATAATGAATAATGAATGATAATAAAAATATTAAAAGTATCCCAATGGCTCTTATTTCGTATAATAAAAGAGGAAGTGTGTGTTTTTCTATGACAAACTTATTATATAAGGAAAAACTGTTGAACGTTTGGCTGTGTCAAAGTATTATGTGGTAACATTTATGGGAATCACTCGATAAGATCAGCAATAGTAAATCACTCGATAAGATTAAAAAAGGTAATTTTAGTCAGAACACTTTCTTATAGATTCTAAAACTTTTTTTGTCAGCAGTTTTATTGCAATATTCTTCCTTCAAAATCTATGCTTTGATATTAAAAGGAAACATACCAGATTGTGAAAGTAGTTCTTGTGCACTTGCAATGAGAAAGATCTAGATGACAAGTTTGCTGTTGTTTGAAGTTATTGCAGTCTTATTGGGTTATAGGTTTTTTTATAGTTTTATAGTTTTTAATAGTTTTTAGTGCAGTCTTATTGGGTTTCATTATTATAAAAGTATTGCAGAAATTGTTATTGTTTCCTGAATGAAGGAGATAGGGACAGACTACCAGAGACGGATTCCTGCAGGTAGCGAACTGGCCTTTCAGGAATCAGCATCCATACTCCGGAGACCATTCAAATGGGCATAGACCTCGCGGTCCGCAATAGGTCAAGACAAAACTACTACCGAGCACCACCAAGGCAGTCGCAAGTGCAGACGAAGATGGAATGCTGTCTGAAATGTCGGTGTACCACAGAGAACCGAAGGGGACCAAGCCCCCAAGGACAGCCACAATATCTAACAATGTTACGAGCCCACAGTCAAGTGGCAGACAAGAAAGTACCAGTAGGGTCCCTACCGAGCCTGAACCATTCCCCAAATAAACGGAGGTTCTAGTCCTGTGAAGACTAATTATATACCCCGTGGTTGAGACTCCCTAAGTACAGATACTAACCAGTACTTCCCAGGAATTCTTCCGAGTCGAATATCTCGCTGAGAACTGCTGAGTTGGCTTATCTCCTTCATTCCTCCCGGAAGAATGAAGGAGATAGTTGTTTTAGGCTTTACGTTCCAAAAAAGAATGACTAATCTCCACATATATCTTCCACAACTAGTATGAAAAGTACTATTTCCAGCTATCTTAGAGGTTAAATGAGAATATTACTTCACCCATTTCATGACAGAATGTGATTAATAAAGAAATTTGTGAAGATATTACAGAACGATATCTGGCATTTGCACATTTATGTAGCATGTTTGCAAGCTTAGGTTAACCGTATAGAGTCTTCTTGTTCTTTTTGGTACCATACAACTTGGACTCTACGTAGAAGACGAAGTAGCGAATACTCGCTATGTCTTTTGAGAACAAATATTGCACAGGAAGATTTAAAGTAAGCTTTTTATTTAAAACTAAATTTAAACAGATGCACACAATTGGTGCTCACAAATCAATACCACTTGTGGCTAACGTAAATTTAACAGTAAATAAGAATGTAACAAATCACTAATAAACTAAAATATCTAACGATTGGCTCCTTAGCTTAATGCTAACTCGGCTGCACACGGCAAAGCTGAGCCTGGTGTCTAACACCGACTAGAGAAGTAATTCCAAACAGCATAAACTCGGAACCCAGTCCGCTACTACTCTTTTCGAACTTTTGAAACGCTGCTTAAGTACTGCTTCTGAAATACGTTTAGATTTTCATCCACGTCATTATAAAATTCACATTCCGGTGGGGAACTGAAATCAGGAGGGAAAGGAAAGTCAAACTAACAATAATTGGTTAGAATAACATAAGTCCTTACAAGCGAAGATAAAAGAAAGTACATATGTTGGACCTCAGGTAAATAATTTGGTACGTGATTCTCAGTTTGAAGAGAAAGTTAGGAACTGCGGAGAAACAACAAATAACGCAACACATTTCGTCAATGATAATAGAGTTTTCTCATGAACATAAGAGAGGAGAATTATGAACAGATATTAGAGAATCTTGTGTCATCATATAAAAAACTTATGCAGAAACTAAATGTCAGTGAAAATATATATCATCCATTCTCATTTAAATTTTTTTACTGACAGGCTTAATGTTTCGTTATTTTGTTTAGTTGTGTTAGGTAAAATTTAATAAGAGAAAGCACACTTTATTTCTTTAATTTAGTTTCCTGAAACTTTAAAATAAGAACATGCTTATAAAATATAAGATGATTTTTGCTGTAACTTCTAAACAAAAACCAATCATAAACCATAAAGTGCATTTTCATGTTCAGATGTTGGAGTTCCGTCAAAAAATACTGATTTCTTTTCTGTTGCAGAAAAAAAAGAGTAAATTTCTAGTTTTTCTCAATAATTAATAGCTCGCCTTGCCACCATACCAGCTTTTGTATTAAAAACAGAAAATATTAGCCTCCCATATTCCCTTCAAGATATTACTTACATATGCATCACGATTTGCACTTACTTCAGTCCAAGTAGAGAAGAGAAAAATAACTTCTAATGTAAAATATAACCTTCTGCTTGGAAAAATAAGTTCGCGCCTAAAAAGTATCTCTAAAACAGCT
>KK120282.1:188230-254834 GCA_000611955.2 Stegodyphus mimosarum | reverse complement strand
GACTTTACATCTTCCATTTAAGCAAATGACATTGCTACATGTGTGACTTAAAACTCTGATTAAGAATGATATTTTACCCTAACCGCTTTAGACTTCAAATATAAGTTCTACCAGAATCTATTAAGTGTTATGAGGAAACTTACAAGAATGGGATTTTATTCAGTTGTCTAGCTTATAATTAAAGTAAAATTACGTTCCAATATTTGCTCAGTATTTTTTCGCAAATGATCTCTTTACTTGGAAATGTTTTAAGTAATGATCTCTGAGTAACTGAAACCTTGAACTGGAAGAACCATATCATCATTGTCAGAGGCAAATGTCTATGGATTTATCATCAAGATCAATCCATTACTAGATGCTAGGTCATCAGATCTAGAAGCAAACGTCGTATATTCAAGGCCATATTCAGGCCAATCATTACACACGCATACTTGGTTTCACGTACTTACAATAAATTCATCAGGTTGTAGTTATTGCAATCCTATAAACAGACTTATATTAATTACTTAACAGAACGTTTCTTAGCAGGCTGCAGTAAAGCATAATAGTATTAAGGCATCATATAACACAGTTTTAAATCTTTTGTGAAAGGCGTAATCCTAGGCCTTCACTTTTCTTTACTATTTAAAAAATGTTTTAATGAATGAGGAACAAGAGTATTAATTGCACTTGGTTAAAATAAAAAAAAGCTGATGTGTATACCGCATGACTTCCTTGTATGGAATATTAAATTACACGTGATTTTTCCTGCATTTAATTTAAATTTATTCAATTGAATTAAATTTACTTCGTCGATTGCACATAAACCACAATAGAATAAACGCACTCTTTAAAATTCACTATTTACCACAATGACACTCTGGCGCTGGGTTCACTGAACAGCGTTACATCTCATTCATTTTATAATTCAGAATGCACAAAAATTATGTAGATCATCTGAAAAATTATCTAATCTTTGCCACATATTCCATTCAAATACCATAACAAATCTAAAACGGTGTATAAAAGAAATTAAACAAATAAAAAAGAAAAGATTTTCACGGACGATTCAGCGCGGTTTACCTAATGCGCATACTCTACTCGTAAACATTTTCCTCTGTCCGAGACAGACTGGCGGCAATATTTGCTGCTAATACGAAACACTTATTTCCTCGAATTTCATTAGAGATATATTTCTCATTGAATGAAATCAGTTCTCACTTCGCGGCAAGGTGAAAATACATAAAATCTCCAAATATTTTCCTTAAAAATTGAAAGATATAGAAAAACATAAAACACCAAGTACAGATAAAATAATTAAAAAAACAATTTTTACAATTAAAATTAGAGTTTCTACACAAAACACGCAATTCGGCCAGCAGGCAAGAAGGCAGATTTTCTGTGCACAAAGCTAAAAGTTTTCTTTTTGTCCCACTCGGCAAAAAGACATTGAAAGTGCAGAAAGAATTAATTCAATATTCTGCTAACTTTCAAATGTAAACAAATATGGCTGCTATGTTAAAAAATAGGCTTAGCCGCATTAAACAACATTTAAATTGTTGTTAATTCAACAAATATTACATGCAAATTAACAAAAGGCATATAAATCTTAACCGGGAGATAAGAACAACATAATTCAATCATTTTTAAAGCAAAAAGGTGCATTTTTTACCAACATATAAGAATAAAATTTGAGCTCACTGAGCCGAGTAACAGAGTGGTTATATATATATACATATATATATATATAGTTTTGGCGCGGTCGATTACAACCAAACAGCGAGGGGCGCAACCACATGTAATAGCAGTCGTATATAACAAAATTTCAACGTTTTGAAACTACTCGTTTTTGAATTAAGCGAGATACATACGTACATTCATACGTACGTACGTGCAGAAGCCGCGAAAAATATCTCTTCTGAATCCATTTTAAATCACTTTCATTATTCGTTAGGGGAAAATAGTTATTTATTTTGTCCTTACGTACACATGTCACGCAAAAAACATCGTTAAGTTGCATTCGATAGCGGTCAAAATGGATATTTTCGTTAAAATATGGCACCCGGAAATTTTTGCGATTACAATACTTCCTTCGTTTCGTACAAGGAAGTAAAAGAATACTGACTTCTTTTCTGTGTTCACGCAGAAATCTACTATTTTACAATTTTCAGCATTTCAGTTCTTTTTAACACAAATTTAGCCTCGTTTTACAATTTTGTAAAAATTTCATTTACTCTTCTTTAATGTCTATTCCATTAGCTCTTTTACTCTGCGATACATGGATAAATGCTTTCCTTACGAGTTAGTCATTAATCATTATTTGTGTTAAATTTAAATGAATTTAATTTTTATATATATATATAAAATGGCACAACTCGGAAATCTATTTTCTACATAACAGTAGCCAATAGAACTTAGCCAATAGATTTTCGAACGTTTTTTGTGGGCTTGCTTAAATTTTGTGTTTAATTAATTTCTTTCGATATAATACTTTAAAACTATTAAATTGATTAGTTATTAAGGACTTTAATTGTAGTACTAACTCTAGGATGAATGCCACTGTGATTTTTTTTATTTCTGTAGTATTATAGAGAATTAAAGCAGGCGCTGCTAAATATTCTGCGTGTTTAATTTAGGCAGCATTACGACAATGAAATTTTTTTGCATTTATGGTTGTACGAGAATGTTATACGTATTTTAAAAGCAAGTTCACTTATTTTATGCAAATGTTAGGGTTTCAACTTAAAAATAAATTATAAAATAGGTGCCCTTGGGAAATGCCTTATTTCAAATTTAAAGCCAGTATTTAATTGAAGTATTAACATATAAATGAGTAATAGCTGAAAAATATATTTATAGCAAATGAGTATTCTTGAGAATTTTTAAACCACTGGTAGAATTTTAAATGCGTGTATTAAAGATTACTTTTAGAAAGTATTAATTAAGTACTGTGTTAAACTGAAAAAAATCGTGAATAACTATTTTCATTGAGAAAAATTAGCAGTAGGAGAATTAAATATTGTAATTAACATAAAACACCAAATACAGAAAAGTACATAAAGACATTGGTAGTACCAAGTACATAAATACATTGGTAGTACCAAGTACATAAATACATTAGTAGTTAAAATGTGTTGTGATATTTGATTGGTTTGAATAGAAACTAAATTTTGATTTGGATATCAGCTGAGGTGAAAATATCTGGAATGGCATAACAACTGAAGTTTGCTTTAATCAAATTTTCTTAAGGTCTGGTGTCGAGAATTTTGTGAGTTATAAAAATTGTTGAAATGAAATGGATGCTCTGAAGATTTAAAGTTGCGTTTATTCAGATAACAGCTTTTTTAAATACTGTTGTATCTGCCGGAAATAGTTAAAATACAAGTGTAGTTTATATTTTTTGTTTTATCCTTACGCTATACATCCAAAATTCTGTGTTAATAAAGCAGTATTCTGGAAATGACAGGTTAAAGAGGTAACATAAATTAGCGCACAATTTCACAGAACTAAAGTTAACAGCAACGTTTTTTTAATAATATGAAGGTCCGTATTAATATCATATGTAGAAGGCACATATTATTTGTACAGGAATAACTGCACACGCATAATTTTACATTTTGCAGCTATAACGTCTAAACGGCACAATGAAGAATTGTGTACATATTTTTATTACATTCTCATGGAAGGTATTTAACCTTGCGATGAAGCAAATTTCTGACAATATGTCAGCAGTCTGAAAACTCACAATATCACAGCACGAAACAAAAGTATCATCAAAATGATTTTATAATAACATTCACTAATAAATACATTATTCTATTTTGCTTTGAAGAAGGGATTCTTATTAAAACTAAGAAAGCCATTTTAAGCATTTAAGAAGTTTAATAACTAAGTGCTCATAAAAGATTCTAATAATAAAGTAATTATTATTAGAAATTGTCATAAAGGATTCTCATAAAGGATTTGCACAGAAATGAATTTAAAACTACTACATAATATTAAAGTAATTCGAAATATTTTATAGAAATTTCTTAAATAATGCTCTAAAGTAAAATAACTGGTGCAAATAAAAATGCTATTTATAGTTAAACAGGAAATTTCAGTATGACTAGGAAGCAAATCATTCTAATCCCAGTGGGTAAGGTTTTGCATAAAGTTGATAATCTACAAAAGCGTTAAAGAGAGAAAGTTGTTGGAGTAAGAATTTTGATTTAAGGACTAAATATGAATTTAGAAATTTAGATTAGAAGTTAGGTAAATTGTTTTCTTTTGGGTTTCAAGTTTCGTGTTGCAGAGTAAGTCATTTTATGCATTAGTCAGTCAGTAATTTGCGACATTTAGATTTTTCGTTAGATAAATAAATTGTTCTTTGGTAAAGAAATATAATCAGAATTAGACGGATTTCTTTATGATGTTTGTGGAATTAGGCTTATAACTGAAGTGTTTACTTGTAGCTGCATATTTTTGAGAGGAGCAAAACTTTGTAAGCGGAACTGAGAAGTAATACGTACATGCAAGTTGAATTGAAGAGAGGATTTTGAAATGCATTTTAGTTTTGTGGTATTGTGAGAATTTTGATTTTTAAGTATTATTTGAGTTTTGGAGTACTGGGCATTTGTTTAAGATTCCTGTAAGGATTTTGGAAACAACTCAGTTACAAGTTATATGCCGTCTCAATGTCTTCGACTTTACAAAAGGGTTTGGTAATTGATTTTCTGGCTGATAGTATAAATACTGCCAGGGTAAGAAAAATGTGTATTCTGTTAAGGAGCATAGTGTATATCGAGGAATAATGTTTACTTGTGGTTATTGGAAAGAGTTACGAGGGCTGAGAATTTAAGTATTTTAAATTTTGTTTTATGAATAGTTTTTCAGTTTAAGTATTTTCTTCTGATGAGAACATTTGCATTTAATTCTTACAGTTATTTGTAGTCTTGCTTAAGAATGTCATCTTACTTCCGATTGCTAACCATATTGCATATCATTACCTGACTACAAATGGGAAAACGAGAGACTTGTCTGTGAGAACTATTGATGTATCTTTGCGTACGGCTGATGCTAAGGATTGCTACTTTACTACAACGTAAATCGTCTCGGGAACACTATAGATTTGCTGTATAGATTTTATATAAGTTCAAAATTGTGGCTTTATTGAGTTCCAGCAGGGTTTATTTTGGGAATTTATCTTTTGTTTAACTTATTTATTATTACGATGATTTAGTGCAATTTGAAGGGTTTGAAATGCTTTGAATTTATTCCTGAAAACTTATTTTACTTGTGCTGATTACAAATTATTTTTTATCCTATATGTATATTTCGTATTAATTTCTCGGTGGCATATTTTGGATTGACATTTTGGCATATGAAATTGGGAGCCTCTCTATCTTGTAATGATTAATTAAATGATTTCCTCATAATTTAGTAAACCGCGGAATTACCTGAGGACATCCCATCGAAATAGATCGATGGCAAAGTGTGTTTTCTGTTCATCTTCGATGCAGAACCAGCTAATTGAAGTGCGGAATCACCTGAGGTCTTTCTGTCGAAATAGATCAAGACAAAGTGTATGTTCTGTTCCTCTTCTAAGAGACTGCCTAGCAGGGGCCGCTAATGCGAGGTACGTGACTTTTTGCCAATGATTTTGTTTTGAATCTATATGTGTGAAACGTATGTTATAAAATCTTGAATTCACTTTGCTTCACTGAGTATCAATAATGTAATATTTCCTTTTAAAATGAGATAATAAATGTGTGTTAAAATGATTAAATATAGTCTTTAATTCGTAGCTCCACTGTGTGGTTGTTCTGACATTTTACGTTAAACTTCTACCCTTTTTACTGGAATAGAGAAAACTAATCACTATGCAAATTAGTCATTAATTATTATTTGTCTTAAATTTAAATGAATTTAATCCTCCTACATATATTTAAAATGATACAACTCGGAAACCAGTTTTCTACATAGCATTTTGGTACAGTACTTTGTATATAACAAGGGTCTTAAATGATATCCCTGCGGAAAACTGGCCTACATATTCAAACATTTTCCTAAAGCTAAATTAAAATCAATCGTTCGATAGTAAAAAGTTTTTTTTCAAAAAATATAAATTATGTACAAAACTTTTTGTCTTCTTCTTAAATTTTCCACCTCTGTTTTGAATTCATCTGAATAATTGTCAAAGTAAAATTACTTAAGAATTAAATTAAATAATACTTCCAAGGTTTTTAATCCATAGTCTTAATCATAAAGTAAAGGACAAGACAGATAGATAATTACTGCACAGCATATGAGAATTATCTGTAAGAGGGTTGTTTTCGTGGTGAATTGCCAAAGGGATTGAATTAGAATATCAAAACTTGAAACAGCTTCCTTTCAATGGAAGCGAATGGTGTTATTTAGTAAATACGGTCTTGGGGTCTTCTATGGATTCTTTGAAAGGAGATTGGTCGGCAAAATTGTTGTTTAAATACGAGTTGAGAGATGAAAAATAAGAACCACTTCGATTTCCCTGTGTTTTCTAGTGAGAATGAAATTGTTCTTCTTTCTTTCCCTAATGAAATATTGGTCATTGGTGGTCTCCAAGAACGGCAGCATTTTGATAAATACTCTTATGGCGGTGATATGTATATTTCGTAAGTTTACATTGTTATTGTGCAGGTGGCTATTTGTGTAAAATAAAACTTAATTGAAAAATGGCGCTAGTATTTGTCTGCATTGTTTGATCTGTGATGCAAACAGAATATGTAGACAAAAGTATTGTTCATCGTAGGAGACAATTTGTTGGCGCGTGTTGTTTTCGATTTTTTCCCAGGCAGTGGAAAGTACCTTGAGCTTTTCGCACATCGTTAATAAAGAAGGATATGAGGCACCTCAAGTTTTTATTGAGTTATTATTGGCTGGACTAAGGTCATGTCAAACTCAAGTTCACCACTTAATTTGAAATGAGGCGTCTTTTCGTCTGTCGTTATTGGATAATGAATAATTAGGCGAGAAGTTAAAAGGGAGGAATTGGTTGAAGTGAACACCTTTTCTTGAGCTAG
The DNA here is from genome assembly GCA_000611955.2 of Stegodyphus mimosarum. Classification (NCBI taxonomy): domain Eukaryota; kingdom Metazoa; phylum Arthropoda; class Arachnida; order Araneae; family Eresidae; genus Stegodyphus; species Stegodyphus mimosarum. Next base: position 247,815 of record KK120282.1, on the reverse strand, counting down.
CAGGCTTTAAACTGTATTTTTGAGAATTTCGAGTGTCTAGTTTTGTTGGCAAAAATGTAGAAGGAGAAAAAAAGAGGGAAATTTTGTTGAAAGTGGGCGGCTCAGATTTTTCTTCAGCGACCTGTTTTTAGTTGCGAAGAAAGTGGTGTTTAACATTTGGCTTTTGCTTTGAATAAGCGAGAGTTGAACAATATGAATAAGAAAAGAAGAAAAAAATAGAGGAAGAGGAGAGACCGAGAATGAAGGCTTCGTGCGCGATGATCATCTGAACCTAATATTAAGGAGCGGAGAAACAGATGAGCGTGAACTTCCCAAATTTCTTAACCATGTCGATTTTTCCGAAATTATGAGTCCTCGGTCGACGATCAACGATACCCTTTCGAGACTATTATTTAATGAACAGAGGCACAGATAAGTGTGAACGTGCAAATTTCCAGACTTAGTGGCTTAGAAAATGGGCTACCAACGGTGTGATGTGCCACGATCCGGACTTTGAAGTAATAAGAAGAGACTGAAATTTAACTCTCAGTATGCGGCGGAAAAATTACTCTCAGCTTAATTTGACTAACGGGATCCAACAGAGTGAGGCTCCGAAGTCTGCAGATGTAAGTCCCTCTACTTGCTCTCAATTTACGATTATATTTGATTACGAAATGTTAAATTTTGTTAGATTTTTCTCTAGTTAGGAAAAAATCCTTAATTGTGATTTTATGTATTTAATATGCTAAATGGTTAATTATGTCTTTGTATAGAAAAGCTATGTTATCATTTAGGTTATAAGTTTTCTGTACCTGCTGGTGTAGTCAAGAGACGGAATATTGCATTACACTGATCGAAACTGGGTAATTTCCTAATTACTGTTATAAAAGTACTCTTCACCACCTCCTTGCGTGTATTGATGATCACGTAAAATTAAGTGATTTTTTTCTGTGTGCGAATTTAATATTTAATGTGGTATTTAGGACCTTAGATTTTAAATGTAAATATTTATTCGGGATTTTATTCCCGAGGTAAGGATAAGTTGCATTTTTATGTCTATTTTGATCTTAATATGTTATTGTAATGCTTAGAAAAATGAATAATTTAGTAGCTAAGGTTTTGAGTCATTTTGGAGCATGTTGTTGTCCACGAGAGATTAATTGAACTGTAAATATCACTAAATCGAATGGTAAATCGAAACTTGGGTATGTGTATTTTGAGAGTGCATTTGTACTTCGTATGTATTATTTATTAAGTAAAAAATTAAAAGTCTGAAGTTCTCTTAAAAGTTTTCTTGTAATAATTTGGCACCAAAACTTCGATACAACAATGATTTGTTGATGAGTTATAAGAGAAACTAATAAATATTGAATTACATGTAAATATCCACATCATCAACTCTTTCATTCTCGCGTTAGAAGACGAACCCATTTACTCCGTTTTGTAAGGGCTAGACAGTCTCTTATTAATCTGTGGCAAGTAATATATGAAACTATTGGTCCTTTAGCTGCCTGATTACCGAGAACGCTATCCAGAATGCCCTGTAGAAGATAGACCGATATTACACCCACGAACGAGCTGCCACGGCTTCATGGCTTTATCAAGTGGATCTTGCTTAGACTACTCATAGTTCAACTGATTTTTATTTAAACTACACTTTCAGAAAAATGGTCAGAAATAATGGTCTTACGCAATTAGTCATTCAAGCAAAGATATTTGAAATTAGTTATTGTCTCATCAATGGCAATTTTCATGCGCTTTATCATAGTTTTGTTTTTTACTGTATAATTCGGTGCTAAACATTCCACACATTTATGAAAGTAAAGGTGAAATCAATTATGAGAATATACCGAAATTAAACAACGAATATTTTCAAAAATATAGGACTTTAAAAAAATAATAAATACAAATTTTGTTGTCTAGAAGTTGTTTCTGCAACGGCACGCAAGAATGTCATTCATAACAAAATTTTCCTTCGTGCTGTTCAGTTTCATCTTACTCACTAAGTTCTTTTCAAGACCCAAAACTCATTAAATAAATCAAGCTTTATGCTCGTCGTAATCTCCTAATGTTGCGAGTGAAGAAAAAAAAAGGAAAAAAGTTTTTCCGAGTTACATTTCCTTTTAAGTTAATATGCAGGACCTTCTTAGACAAGAGAGGGAAAAAATCTGCAGTCTAACTTCTTTCAGAGCCTTTTTACGAGAACATTTTTCTCTAATTAAATACTTGAACAATGGAACGGATTTTTTATTTTGCACCCCACTTTCCATTTTCTAAATTTATGAAACTTAAAAGTTCCACGTAGAAATTACGTTTATAATTTAATCTGAATAAGTGTCCAAAAATAAACTATTAACATGAGTAATCTTTTTCATCATTCTTTATTTCTAAAATAGAATATTAAATATGAAATGAATACCATACTGCTTATTTAAGAAGATCAAAGCGCTCTTTATCATGATCGCGTTCTGAGTGACTAATTTATGTTTCATCTGGTAAAATATTCTAAAGTATCTGTAGAAAACAATCACTTCGAGTAATTTAGAGTAGGCATGGTCAAACTACATTTATCAAAACAGCCAGATTTGACCAGTCAAGAGCAAGTAGTAAGTAGTAGTTTTAAGTAAACTACTATATCGATTTAGATGGCGATCAGACATAAAACCCTTTTCTGCAAGAACAAAAAGGATTTTACAAAATAGATGTTCGGTAGTCAAATGGAACCCAGCTGCTTCTTTTGCGCAGCTGGAGAGATAGACGTTCCTGAGTCATAACTACTAAAAAAGAATCGGGAAAAAATTAAAATGAAACACTTTGCAATTGAAAATTCACCTAGCTACATCACAACGAGATGAAAGTGGGTTATAATAGGTTAGGCTGGCTGATTAGTCATTGTTAGTGGTAAAATTTTCGCAATTCAGCTAGCAGCTGGGTTGGCTTCACAATCCATGAAGGGGTTCATCATGCCAGTAGGAGAAAGAGCAATGATGTGAAGTCTCTTGGAAAATTGTCTTACATAAACGAAAATGTTCCTAATTTTACTCGTTGCTTTTGAAATTGGCATTAATGTTAGTGCATATTTCAATTTTTTAAGTGGAAATTTCGTCAATGTGAACATTGTAGCAGTTTTTAAGAGATTTTACGTAAATACTTATTGAGTTCTGGTTTACTTAAACATTTATTGAGTTAGCAAATCACTGATAAAAGGGGAATCAGTCTTCTTAGGCGCATGCTCAGGAAATTGACCTGGAAGAAATGTTTTCCTATACTTAAAAATCCATGAGTTTTCTTGTTTTGCCGCAGCAAAATCAGTGTGCTTAGGTTTCTGAGCTCTCCGTTTTGGAGAAAATGAGCTGTTAAATCATTTACTAAGTGATGAAACAAGCAAAGGATACAAATTAGTTTGGCGTCTATTGGTAGTTTCCTCGTGAAAGCCACAGTATCTAGTGAGAACTTTAACATGGTGGGTTACACCTATCGTGTCAGTGGCCATGTACACTGCGAAAAAACATTGGGACAACTCTATATATTTTTCTCTACCGGGCTGATTGCCGAAATGCAATTTGCGTTTTTCAAGTCTCAAAAACGTGAAGTAGGACATATATTACATTTATATATAGCATTATTCTAATATAAGTATTTTGATATAAAATCGGACTTTCTCTGAAATGACATACCAATCCTTTTCTATATTTTGATTCTACGACTCGCCCTCCGGATGCGCCTTCATCTCCTGATCTTGGTTAAAGAATGCAACCAAGATCTCCATACCCGGTTTGAAGTGATGCGCAACTTTAGACGAGAACGTGTCAACTCGGCGACGGAGAAGATGAAGAACCGATACGACAACAGAGCTACTGGACATCGAGTCAACGAAGGAGACAAGGTGTAGTTGTGAAATCCGGCTCGAAGGAAAGGACTCTGTTCGAAACTATAGTCGCCTTAGGATGATCCTTACACAGTCCTAAACATGCTGAACGACGTCCTGGTTCGGATCCGTAAGTCATCAAACTCTAAGCCTAAAGGCTTTCCTTACAACAGGTTAGCTCCTTACTATGGCCATAGTACGCAGCTTTTATAATGTAAATAGTATATACCACGGTCCTTTTTGTTTCTAAATTTGTATTTCATTTGAATTTGTATCTAGTATTTGATTTGTTTTATGCTACTTACTGAAATTATTGTTTATGTTGTTTGTTATTGTATTGTAATGTGTATTATTGCATTGATGCTTTGGTTGTAAGTTTGGCTTCCTGTCCAAGGATTGTACTGCGCGGGACATGCAGTCCTTGAGAAGAGGCAGTGTTACGAATTTTGTATTTACTTAAGTATTTTTAATAGAATTATAATTAAAATTGTTTTATTTCCTAGTGTAAAGCAGCGCGTGACAAATTTTAAGAGAAAGCTATAAAAGCCAGAGAGAGAAACGTCTCAGCTTAGTTGCTGTTTTAGTGAGCTGTAGTTGTTGATCGTCGCGAGTTCGCGGTGAGATCGGATTAGCTTTCTATTTAGCGCTCTATTTAGCGTTCTAGTAGTTTAAAATATAGCTACTGTTTATTTTGCGTGATATTGTACGAATATTTTTGAGGAATAATCCAGCGTTTTGTTATATTTCTTGTGATAAGAATAAATTGTGCCTTTAATATATTACGGATTCGTACGCATGCGACAATATTTATATTACAAGTCAGAATCAAAATAGTAAGTCATTTTTCAAGTTTTTGATTACCTTTATATGTAATTAATATAAAGTGTATGTTTGGGTTGGTATTTTTTAAACATAATAAAAAGAGGTAACTGGTAAAATATTTATTTTAAAGTGCGGCCCTCACCAATTTCAAAATTTCTTAAACGACCCTTCATTGATTTGAATTGTGCCCCCTTGAGATATGAGGTAAAGCATAAGAACACCTCTCGCTTTCTGTATTTGTTGTTTGTTTTCCTTAATGAGAACCTGGCCACTGGGCGGTTTGCAGTAGACGGCGTTTTGATAAAGACTTCTTACGGCAATAATTTGGATGCCTTGATGGTAAGGTTAAGATAGTTTCTATTGTAGACGTATACTTTCTGAAATAATCCTACTTTCAAATTCCATCGTGAGCTCAAATAAACTTTCCAGCGTGCTTGGCTTTCTGAATAATAAAAACAATCTGAAATCTTTCAGATTTTATATCACGCCCAAAGAGGCGTTCTTTTAACATTTCGCGTGTTAACTTTATTTGTTAAATATCATGTTCTTCCCACTTAAACCATAAAATTCAGTTCAAAAGCCACAAAATATTTAAAAGAGCATATCTTTGGAATTTTCGATACACAATCTCGCGCGCTGTAGATAAAAATGTATGCTGCCTTTGCTCGTTTTGAAATTTTTCAGTTTCTTAATCAAAAACCCATAAATGCTTTACAGTATATGAAACGAAAACAGGAGTTTCGAATTGTTCGCACGTGTGTTTGGGGAATCACTGTTGTTGAGGTCAAGAGTGTCTTTTCAATTAGTTTGGGAATAATGAAAATAAAAAAGGAGAAAATTCATTTGTCTGGTTAGGTATAATTTTAGGTTCCAACCTATCCTATTCTGATTGGCTGCTAACCTAGATTTCTTTCGAATTCGTGTGAAAGTGGAATGCAGATGTGTCTGAAATTTGAAGGAGCAAAATTTGTTTGTCATGAATTGTCTGAAAATTGAAGGAGCAAAATTTGTCTGAAATTTGAAGGAGCAGGAAGGAAAAGGAGCCAGCTTGCTTGCGGAGATCCGAAACAGGGCGAGATCAAAGAAAGTTTCATAGAAGAAGCATTGGTGTAATGGAGCATGATCAGCTGAACTGAATGACTTAGAGCATGATAAAAGAGAATGTCATGAAGGCATAATCCCCTGAGAGGAAAATACTAACATCTGTTTGGTATTCTTCTCACTATCTAAGTAGTTCAACGAAATGTCAGAATTATGACTACAAAGTTGATGATCAACCGAAACTTTTTTCGAGACTCTTCGTTAATATTTGAAATAACAGGGGGTAAAAACGTTCAATTTCCTGATTTAGTGACTTAGAATATCGGCTTCTGGCTTCGAATGACGTGACAGATTCGGGCTTTGGTTCCTGTTTACGAAATGTAACAAAGCGGCTGTTCCGAATACGGCTCTCCTCTCGAACATAACGACCTATCATAAGGGTTGTAGGGTTTCTCCTTTTTATTTCACAGTTCAATATTCGAAACCCCTTACACTGATAAGCGAATAATCGCTTGAGTGTGTGAACAGAGACGTAAGACTCAATAAGGGTTGACTACCCTTTATATCTCAAAATAAGGATGACACAGTCAGCTCCTAACTCGGAGCGTACAGCAAAGCCTCCACTTGGGCTTGAACTCAAATTAATATGCAATTAACCTTAACTAAAAGATATAGCCGAAGCTATCAAGATTCTAAGTAGTTAGCCCCTAAATCTCAATTAAGTCGGCAAAGCTAATCAAGGGTCTACAGAGCGGCCGAGCGTAACAATAGCTTAGAGAGAGAGGTAGCCAAAAGCAAACGCGCGGTAGTGAGGAACTCGAGCTTTCTAACGAAGTCAGTGAAACATCTACTTAAATACTATTTTTACTCATTTGCATTAACCGCGTTTCTGAAAATGCATTCTGGTAGGAAATTGTAAGCTGAAGCTAGAAGGGATAGGAAAGATGCATAAACTTAAAATAACTGTTAGAAAATTAGGATAAACCTGACAGGGTAATAATTAACAGCTTTAAGGACAAGTTACATAAATTCATTGAAATCTGACACATTATTTTTTTTGGAACCACAAATTCAGATAATGTAAATACTCTTCACCTCCCTGCATGTAGTGATGATATTGTAAAATTAGATGTAATAGGCAAATATTTAAAGTTAATATTTTATTAATACATATTATAGTAGAATATAATATAAAGTAATTAATTTATGTTTAGTATGTTCTGAGATTAGAATAAGATCCTTATTTGTATGTTCATTGTGTATTTTTATGACGCAATGTTATCATAATCAAGAAATACATAAATGTTGTCCTTATTATTAAATTATGTATGTGTTATTAATATTTGGTGGTCTACGTTAATCCCTGCATTTATTTGACCACAAGGTTCTGAAAGCAAGGTGTTCTATGAGAATTTGAGATTTTTATAAAACAACAAAGCAATCCCAAAAGTAATAACCAATTTTAAGATGATTTATTGAAAAAATCTTTATTATTTGAGGCTGCAGAGGTAATCGTAAATTTATCGTTGAATTATATGAATTATTATTATTGTCTTGAACAGGATTGATCTAGCTTTGTGTATGCTATTTCTTTTGAATTCATTTAGCATTGAGAAATAGATTTGTTTTCCAAGGCACCAGAGAAGAATGTTTTCCACTTGATTTTCAGGTTATAGAATTAATAAGATTGAATCTTGTAGTTGAATTTGAATTGTGAATAATTTATTTAAATGTTACGTGTTTATTAATTTAATATGATTTAGATATATCATTCAATTCCTCCTCACAGAACCATATGATAAGAGATAAGAGTTTAATTTTTTTTTGTCCAGCACCGGTGGTAGAGAAAGTTAGTTTAGTTTGAAGTTATAATTTATTTAATTAATGTTTTTTCTATGGAGGAATAGTATATTCCATTTGAAATTAGATTAAGGAATACAAATGAGATTATATTTTCCATTAAATGAGAAGGAATGCAACATTTCGTTTCGGGCTGAAGGAAATTGTACAAAATGCAATGCTTAAACCTTTTATTAAAATCTGATGTGACATTTAACAAATCTTATAAATAAAATATTGATTACTACAATTAAACTGCCATTTAATATGATCAATACGTAAACATTTTATGAAAAAATTATCAGTATGCATTTTAAATGTTAATGTATTCGTAGTATTTCTTCGCTTTAATAGCAAACTTTATTTTCTTTAGTTTTAATATTGTTGCGTACGCACGGGTTCGTAATAGATTAAATTCACAAGTCCAATAATAGGTTAATAAAATTTATTTTTATCATAAGAATTAATTCAAAACTCTAGAATTTTCCGCATAAATATTCGTACAAGTGTTCACTGTATCACACAATACAATCAGTAGTTATACTTCAAACTACTAAAAACGTTAACACAACATAATTCAAAGCGCATCTAAAGAGAAAACTAATCCGATCTCACGCTGAACTTGCAACAATATCAACAGCAGCTAAGCAATGGTGAACAGATGGCCTTAAATAGTTTTCAACCAGCCGCGAGATATTTCTAGTATTTTCTGTTTCTCAATTACTGGAAAGCAATACTAGGGAGGATTACAGTTACAGCTAACATAAAGGACTTAAAATTTGTCTCAAAATTAAAATCTGGCATTACACAGAAAAAATACAACAATTTTAATTATAATTATGTTAAAATTACCTATCTAAATACAAAATTCGTAATAATGTTGTTTTGTGGTTTAAAATGCATTTATCTTCGCAGGCTGGAAAGAACACGTTTCATTTAACATAGAGAAAATGAACCGTCATTTGGTAAACTGCTAATGTGCAGTTGGAAATAATACCATTTCATTTGCTAGCCCTAATTTAATGCCATGTATATCGAATTCGAGTTTAGCAAGTGTGCTGAGAATTGATCTGATTCTCTATTACTTGCTGTCTCTCCAAGCGTGCATTTAAATTTTAAAAATTTGTTAACTAAAAGTTCAGATAATGAATATTAAGTGTTCATCCATATTATCATCATTGCAAAACTGTGAAAACGATTTTGAACGTAAATATTTATTTTGCTACATGAGTTGAAGGAAAGCGTAGAAGGTATGTTTCCTTAGAAAAACTCTTTTATGGATGTCGTTTCGAAGATAACAGTCTCATATTTGCATTACAAGTAGGGAGAACATATATAATCCATCCATCTGTAGGCACTATTTCATCTTCCCCACAGAACTGTATATCTGAAATTTGTATATCACTTCTCTTTGTAGCTGTGCTTGGTTTCGAGCAAAATAAATAAATATGAGAAAAAACCGCGAAAAATACGAAAAACGTATTTATATGCTTTATTAGATAATGGAACTCACCGGCTAATGGAAAAGTATCATTAGACTGCAGATAATTTATAATCTTTAGAGTGATGAATTATTGCAGAATCATTTACAGGCACTATACAGCTTTTCTTCACTCATATTATCTGCCATTAGCACGTTACCGACGTGTCATTAACATTTTTTCTCAATAATTACTTTCTTTACTCGAAAATAGCTCTTTAAAAAAGGAAAATTAGTCATGTTTATTTCCTCAAGTATTACACTGCTAAATAATTAAATATTTTTTAAATAAAACGTAATTCTAAAGGGCAAATTTATAAGTAATGAAGCTAGCTATAATATTATAGTTTCATCTTAAATTAAATGGATTATGTTTTCAAATAGTTTTGACATTGTTAATAAATTTGTAATTTATAACCTCTTAACAAAGTGATTAAATGACTCATAATAATCTAGTAAAGCTTCATTAAACCTGTTTCAAACTGTATTTACCAATGAAATATTCTGTTCATATATACTAATTATATACTTTACGTATAGTATCAGCGAAATGTTATTTATTCTCTTTAGATTCAATAACGATTATGCTTTTTCACTTTCAAGGAAGTGTTAATGGGAAAATTATTGTTTCGAAATTTGTTACTTATGTCTTTCAGAGATGATACTGCTGTTATTCAAAAAGTAATACAGATGCTTCTCATATTACCACGAGTTACGATCCGCAAAAGACCGTTCGTGCTATGAATTCGTACCAAAATGGCGAAATTTTATAACATACAATTCGGAATCGTCTTTCTTAATTCTTTTCTACATGTTATACAAACTATAACTTAGCTTTTAAGCATTTTGATATTTTTTTTCCTTTTATATCCTTTTATACTGATATAATAACTGAAACAACAAATGCCACAGCTAATTGAAAATATTTAGGATTCAGCTGTAATTTCACTTCACACTAAGGAATAATTTTGCGAATTAGAACTATATGCATTCGTTTTTAAATGTGAAATACTTGTATAATGTTTACATTTTTAAATCTCAATAATTTTTTCTAAAAGTCTTTCAGAATTTTTAAGCTTTAATTTCCGAGTTTTATCTTCCCCCCGCCCTGACATTTCTTCTAGTATACCCAAGCTGACGTCACGCCCCGATTTCTCCCTCTTAACCATATACGCTAAGAATCTCGACAGTGGGAGACTGTAAAAAAAAAACCTCTCCACTTCTGTTTTGCAAGTTCGCTTGTACACTCTGTTTATGTTATTTTAGTGCTATATATTTCCATTCATTTGTTTTATATTTCCATTCATTTGTTTTATATTTCCATTCATTATATATATTTCCATTCATTTGTTTCATGTGTTTGTAAAAATCAAAAATTTGTTTTTTACAAAATGATGTTTAATAATCATCTAGAAACATCAGAATTCAACTATTAATAGTCAACAGATACCTTATTTTTTATAATTTTTTTAATATCTTTTAGTCATTTTTGACATACATTTTGCTTAAGTTTTTATCTGAAAGTTTTAAATATTCCCAATAAAATAAGGTTCACACATTAATAAAAAAATACTAAAAAGCCAAATAAACAAAATAAATACTTGGAATTTCAAAGATTTAATTTAACAATACTTTAACAATTTTTGTTTCTCACGATAACAAGAAATCTATTGCTGACTGACTATTCTCAAGATAACAAGGAAAATCTTGCAAATAAATCAAATTCTTCTCAGATTACATTTTATTTACGAAAAACAAAAGAAAATCTGAAAGGTTTCAGATTTTAAATGACGTCCTAAGGGGCGTTTTTTTAAGATTTTGTATGTTACCATTATTTATTAAATATCATATTCTTTGCCCTTAAACCATAAAATTCAGTTCAAGAGCAATATCGCAAAATAATTTTAAATTGAGCATATCTTTAGAATTTCCGATGCACAATCTCACGCGCTGGAGATAAAAAACGTTTTTTTCTGTACAAGGTTGCCATTGCTCGCTTTGAAATCCTTGAGTTTGTTAATCAAAAATTGGTTACAGTTTTACAAAATATAAAATCGATAGTAAAACTAATTCCAAATTTCAAATTTGTGCTTCCAGACGCGCATATTCGCAGTAAGATTACGTCATTCAAAATTGGATGGCTCTAGGTACCGTTGTTTTATCACAATGCGAGAAACATACATACATTTATGCAGATTCTTCATTATTTAATTCCTTCAAACGTAATACAGAGCGATAATACTTAATGGCAACAATTTGAAAAGTGAAATGAACATTCAGAGTGATGTGATGCAAAATCGCCAAACGAAAACAATAGTCCTTAAGGAACAAAGCCCCTTTGGACTAAAAATAGAATAAAGGAATATTATTCCTCTTTAGATTACAATTATGGTAACAAACGAGATAACCTGCTTTTGGTCAGCTTTCTCTGTATATTAAAATGAAATTTACTTTATGAATATTCACTGCAAACCTAGCTGTTTATATGATCAAATAAATACAGAAAGAAACTTCTTTTATGATAGAAACATAGTCTTTCTTAAAAATACTTATTTTTTCCTATTTTTGTAGCCAGATGATAAGATCTGTCTCTTTTACTTTACAAAACTTCTGAACTCTTATCGCGAAAGAAAGTTTCGTTTGCTAACTATTGAAATCTTTTACACTCTCAAGTAAATATTTATTTATAATTATGATATAACAGGTATCCATTTCACCATAATGCAATAAAAGCACGGGGAATGTTTTCAACTCGCGTGTCTAAGCATTTCTTTTTAGAATTTCCTTCGTGCACTTGCCCTGAGGGTGATGTTTAATGAGAGTATTTTTTGACAGAGCTTCCTTTTGCAAACTCCGGAACAAGGCCTTGGCCAATTCTGCTTAGCGTATGATATCATAACACAAATAAAAAACCTATGAAATCAAGGAATGCAAAGTTGTATATTACATACATGTTAAATTCATTCCTATCGCAATTTTCTTAGCATTATTAAGCACGGTTTTCCAAACAGGAAAGCTTAGCTAACATTTATTTTCCATTATAATACATCGAATTATTCTCTTTAACTCTAGAAATTTTGTTTCGTAAACAAACTCGTAAATAGAAGACATTTTAAAACCCCCGGTATTTTTCCATTGTTTTCATAATAATGTAAAGATATAAATAAACATTCACTTTTAACCTAAAGCAACACAATAAACACATAAAAAATAATTTAGAAGTGAGATGAATTCGCATTGTTGAAACTTGAATTTAATGGGTTTTTAAAATAAATATAAATCCCTACAAGTGTTAGCTGCTCGCAGTTAGTTAAAATCAACTTTAATTTTGCGGCGATTCTTAAGAGAGAAATAAATTTAACTTTTGCTGTGTAATTTGGTTCATGTCTGTAAATGAGTTCTTGTGATACGTGGACAAATTCGCAGTAATATTGCAGTTCTGTGGTCTTGATCATCTATCTACCCGGTATGGCCTTTAGAATGTCATATTTTCAAAAGCAAGAAATATTAAAAATAACAAAAAGAGATTGATCCTTTGTGTTCTCATTTAATCTCGAAAATAAAACATTATATCCGTCATTCCAGAGTGGTATATTGTTCAGTGTGGAAACGTTAAAGGTAAGTAAATTGAGAAGCAGGCTCTTTTGCTAATCTTGCGAATATTTTAAAGCTACTTTTTACTTCCTTAAACTAAGTAACGGAAGTATTGTATTCACGGAAAATTCCGGATACCATATTTCAACGAAAATATCCACTTTGACAGCTATCGAACGCAGTTTAATGATGATTTTGCGTGACATCTGTACGTAAGTCACTGCTGTATGCTCTTAACTTTCCGATTTTGTTATAGTGTCATTTTTGTCCTAAAATAGATCTATTGTCAAAAGAAAATCTTCAATTTCTGTGATAAGTGCAAATAAGCTTTGACACTCCAATTTGATGATTTACAAAAATTTTTACTTCCTTGTACGATTTAAAAAGGAAGTATTGTACTCGCGAAAACTTTCGGGTAACATATTTCAAGGAAAATATCCATTTTGATCGCTATCGAATGCAATGTACCGATGTTTTTGCGTAATATCTAAACGTAAGGACAGAATAAAGGAGTCGTTTTCCCCCCAAAATTATAAAACTGAAATAAAATGGATTCTGAAGTGATTTTTTCATGGAGTCTGTGCGTACGTACATGCGTATGTATCTCTCATAACTCAAAAACGAGTAGCTTCAGAACGTTGAAATTTTCTGTATAGGACTGTTATAACCTGCAGATATACACATGGTATTTTGGTTGCAATTGGCAGCACCCAAAGTATATAAATATATGCATGTATCTATCTATATATATACGTGTACATATATATATATATATATACATATATCCATTTTGCAACTTGACTCAGTGAGCTCAATTTTTTTATTCTTATATGTTGGTAAATTGTGCATTTTTTGCTTTAAAAATTATTAAATTATATTTTTCTTAGCTTCCGGTTAAGGTTTTTATGCCTTTAGCAAATCTGCATGCAAGATATGTAGAATTATCAACAACTGTTTAGAAGTTGTTTAAGTGCGGGTAAGACTCATCATTTTTCATACGGCAGCCATATTTGTTTACATTTGAAACTTGGGAGAATAATGGATTTGTTGCCAATCTAAAGAGACTGATTGGCTCAGTGAGTTCAGTTTTTTTATTCTTAAATGTTGGTAAATTGCGCATTTTTTGCTTTAAAATGATCGAATTATGTTGTTCTTATCTTCGGGTTAAGAATTTTATGACTTTAGTTAATCTGCGTGCAATATTTGTAGAATTATCAACAATTTAAAAGTTGTTTAAGTGGTGGCTAAGCCTACTTTTTTTGCGATAGCAGCCATATTTGTTTACATTTGAAACTTTGCAGAATAGTGAATTTGTTGCCAATTTAGAGAAACTAAGCTGCTCAGTAACAAAGATAACGCTTTCCTTTATTATTGCGAATTAAATCAGGCATAATCTATTCTGTAACTTATTCGAGGAAAGAAGTGTTTAAGATTTGCTTCGTAATTTTTAATATAGATATTTTATGTATTTTTGCCTTGTCGCGAAGTTAGATCTGAATTAATTGAATGAGAAACACTGAAGCGTCTACGAAAAACTGTTTCTTTTTTCTTGTTTATTTAATTTCTTTTATACATCGCTTTAGATTTACCACAGCATTTGAATAGAGCATGTGACAACGATTAGCAACTTGTCGCGAAATGAGAATTGAATTAATTGACCGGGGAAATACTGAATCGTCTGTGGAAACTGTTTCTTTTTTTGTTTGTTTGTTTAACCTTTTTTATACATCGTTTTAGATTTATTATAGTATTTGAATACAACATGTGGCAATGATTAGATAATTCTACAGATGACATACATAATTTTTTTTTTTTTTGCATTCTGAGTTATAATGAGATGTAACGATGTTAAGTTTACCTAGCGCCAAAGTGTCGGTATGTTAAGCAAACACAGTGAATTTTAAAGAGTGCATTTATTCCATTGTGGTTTATGCACTATCAACGAAGTAGATTTAATTCAATCGAATAAGTTTTAATGAAATGCAAAATGCGTATAATTTAATATTCCGTACAAGGGCGTTATGTGGTGTACACATCAGAGTTTTTAGAATCCCCGAGATTATGGGATACCTTGTATATGTAATGTCGATTAATTCTATTTCGTATACGGCGAGAAATATGTGGAGAAAAAAAGAAAGGTTATTTTTATACATATGTAATTAAATCGATTTCTAACACTGTAATTAAATGCAATTAAATTCGTTTATGTTTATTAAAATGTTTCCTTTTGTTTGTTTTCGTGCTTTTTTTAAAAAAAATTTGGAATGTATCAAGGTTTTGGGATACTCTCTATACGTTGAAATGTGTTGATTAATTCTTATTCAAATATGGACGAAATATGTAGGGGAAAAAGAGATGTTATTCTTTTTTCGAAACACGCATATATAATTAAATTTATTTCGAATATTGTAATTAAATCTAATTAAATTCATAATCTAATTAAACTCGTTTATGTAACAGTGTACTAAATATACTTCCTGCATTTTTCGTTGCAAAGATCAGAGTTGAAATTACCATTTGCGCCTAACCCAGGTATATTTATTACCTCATTTCCTGTTTTTTGCTCCCATATTTTATCTTTCATATATTTCAGCAGCGTTCCTTTTTTTATCAGTTCGAAGCAGAAGCACGTATTAAATGATAAATAAATCCATGTCATATATTTATTCGTAACGATATACAGTCTAATAAGCTAATCAACTGGAGCATAACCAATTTTCCATTTCCTTAATCTCTAATTTAAATTATACGCCATAAGCAGAGAATGGCGAATTTGATAAGAAACCACCCATCCAAATGCACTCACACATAAATAAAATATGGCGGAAAAAACAGTAAATTAGATGGCAGAGATGATCCTTGGTGGAGATTTATATTTCCTTCCACAGTAAGGAAAATTCAATATTTTGTATTCTGATTAGCACTGCTCTTCACGAAGAACTTCGTTAAAAATATTGTTAGAATTAGTCCCTTCTTTGAATATTTTTTATTTGAAATTCGAAAATCTAAGCCTCGTAAAATTGTATGGTATGTCCTATGGGATATATATTAGGGTAATTTAATTAAATAAATTAAAACAGAATAGAATTAAATGCTATTAAATAAAAACGACTGCTAGAATTAATATTATTAATTTGTTAAAATCCCAGCTACTACTTCTTCTGTGTGAGTTTTTATGTGCCAGTGAGAATTATATTATAAATGCAAGTTAATTTTTTTAATTTTTATGTACCGTGTAATTAAATATTTACTGGGGAATTGCTCAGTGATAAAAAAAAATTAAGAACAGTCATTTCATATCGGTTATACTAATCACCCTTTTTGACCTTCAAATGGTGAGAATATGAGCAGCATTCTAGTTATTAAAAATTCGCAGATACTGGTGATTTTATATCAAAGTGCGCTATAGTGCAAAACAGATACGAATGAATATTTTATAATAAAATACACCCGTATGAATCAAGAGTGCAAAATTTAGATACTTCGTCTTCAGGAGGATTGCTTTTTCTATTATTCTTTTTCAACTATTCTAAAGAAGTTAGTGGAATTTTGCTCAATGACATATTTCTTGCACCACTCGGGATCATCTAATATCATCATCAGGACCTAGAAAATCTTAACTTTCTTGTTCTTCTGGATGCGAGTTTTTGTGCAGGACATTGGAGTTAGTAATAGTTCGCATAATTAGCCATTGCTGAAAGGTTTTATGCATATGTTCATAGTGAAAATTTATTTATCATCATTACCCTTTTTTTAGGATTTTGTATCCGAAGCAAACGAAATAATGTCCAATGCAAGTAGATATAGACTATGCTATGGATATTTCAGAGAAGAAAATGTGAATTTCGATGCAGATTAAAATATAGTAAACGAGTTTTATGCAAAGAAAATTTAATGTAATTAGAGATGCTGGTTGCCGTGTTGTACGTTCTGGGTTCGAATCCGGGAGACGACATGGCTATTTGTAAGTGTATGGTGTCTCTACGACATGGGAAAAGCTCAGAATACTGGCGGACAGAACGTCCTGTTGAATGATTTGATGGTTAGGCAAAAGAAGTTCGAGAACATTGGATCCGCTCTCCCCGGAGTGAGCTTCTTCAAAATTAAGGCGAAAATGTATAGTTAGTGTGGTGGGACTGTATTTGATTTAGGCCATCGGTCACTTGTTCCGGGCTCCAGGACTTTGCCCGATTCTGTGTGTATTAATTATAACAAAGAATAACAATTTTCTTTGGCTAGTATGATTGAGATGATAGCGCAGGAATAAAAATATATTTATGTCAGATGTTGACGAAAACACAAAGTCGAAGTTTGAAGTTGGAGGTCTCAAGTCGATGAAAGCCATTATGCATTGCAGGTGGGAGGAGTTGTGTTGGCGTAGGTTGCCACATACCGTGAAGATATTAGCTGTTGGCAGAAAGTAGGGAATTAGAATACATAATACACTCAAGTAAATTAAGGGGCCGATGACTAATTCCAAAAACATACTAATTTTGAATAAAAAATAAAAAGCTAGAAATAAGGGGGATGAGAAAAATAACAGGGAACACACTGATAATTTCAGCTATCATAAATATAAAACAAATGAGTCAAATATGCGATATTGGATGGAGTTTAAAAAGCTGGATTCTAACTGCGGGGTTTTAATCACTAGGTTAAGACTGTCACAGGTAAAGTGATGAAGAAAATAAAATTAATCTAAGAGAAGAAGCACTGCTCTAAATGTTTTATTATTAAAATTTCCACGATAATCGTAGTCATACTGGGGAACTGTTTTATTATTAACATTTTCAATAGTCTTAAAAATCGTTTCTGAATTTTTATCCATAAATATGGCTATATGTTTGATACTGTATTTGTCATGAATGGCACTGTTCCTGAAGAACTAGGTACTGTTTGTGAACTTGTCTACGAGTAGCCCTTTTGCGAAAATTGAAGTTTATGCATATTCGTTTTGCGTACGTAGCGCCAAACAAGACAAGCATATGTGAGGCTAGAACTCTACATTGCCTTACATATGAATAATATATTACCCATAGTTGAAACTGAATTCTGAGAGCCTGTGGGAATAATTTAGCTTTAGTAGCCCGTAACTTCGAAGTAATATGTGTAATGTGGGGTTTTCAAGTAAGTGTTTTGTCTAAAATGATCCCAAGGTATTTGACTTGCTTGTCCCATGAAATAACTTCATTGTACATAGTAATATTTTGATTCAGATCCAGTTTCCTTTTCCTTTAAGTGGACAAATTTTAAATTTATCGACAATGAAAGCAATTTTCAAGTTCTGAAGCCAGGTTCCCCGTGCTTGTATGTGCCCTTGCTTGTTCTCCCACTGTGTATGTGTTCAATGATTGAACGATTGAATTCAAAGTTACAATTTGAGCCATGATCTCTGTGTTATGATCGTACACATTCGTATAAATGAAACAATTTGGTGAAGTTTTGGTTTCAAGCCCACTTCTTCATGGCCCGTGTCTAGCTTAATAAAATGCTTCCACATGCTCATCTAAAATATCTAACAGAATTTTAAAAATGACTGAGAGATATTTGCTGCTAAACAGTGCATTCGACAAAAGCTGCTGAAAACATTTTAAATGCATACTAGGTTCATTTCTTAAATTTGTTCCTGAAAGAAGCTTTCAGAAAAATATTTCATTTCCCCTCTCCGAAAATTCTTTTTTGATATTCCGTACATTTTTTTCCAAAAAGGTTATCTTCTTCTTTAACCGTATCTTCTTTAACCATAGTTTTTCTAAACAATTTATGAGATCTAGTTTTATACCAACTAAAGAATTTTTCTTTTCTTTGTTAACACTTTTAGTTTAGCATAGTCATACAGTGGACGTTTCGTCTCACGTTTTAACCATAACTTTACTGAACAATTTATGAGGCCTAGCTTTATACCAAACTAAGAATTTTTTTTCTCTATTAACTCTTTTAGTTCAGCATATGCATTCAGAGGACATTTTTGGAGATGAGCGTTTATCAGTATTGTTCGAATATTAACATTTGTGTGATTCATGTAAATTTAAAACAGGAAATTAGGATCTGCACGTTAGTAAACATGCCTCCGAAAGTATTTTGGATTGGTGAAAACATGCAGTTTTCAGACATTTTAAATAAAGTCCAGAACCTTGAACTCACACGATGGTAATAATGTGGCTCACTGTTACTATTGTTTACAGATAAACAATACTAAAAGAGTAAGCTGCTACGAAACAAACTTAAAACTCTCATAGATTACCCTGAAATGAACTGCGAAAAATGAACTTAATATTTTCTAGTCCCATCTTCAAATGCTCTGTACCAGACCGGAACAAAATGCCAAGCAGATATAAAATAATGCTCTGTGTGTAAGTGAACCTTACATTTCAATGCACACATAAATTTTCAACTTTACACACTTATTTGTATTTCTCAGCGTCACCTTCATTTATCAGGCAGACTATGCATAAGGGAATTGGAAGCGAACTGTAAAAAAGTGAATAATACATGTGACTACTATGAATTGTAACAAGCAAATATTTCACGAAAACTCTTTAATTATGTGATGTCATTTATAAGGTATTTCTCACGCTTTCGTAGCATGCCTTTGTGGGGTAGTGGTCAGCACACTGGGCGCGTATTCGAGAGGTCCGTGGTTCGTGTCCCGGCAAGGGCATTGCTCATTTTCAACGTCTTTCGGCTTTAAAATAACCTAATGTATCTACATATTAATATACCCAGTAGATATTGCTCAGTACAATGCACCTGAATAACTTTTTATATCCAAGTCACCACTGCCTTCTAGAGTAGGCATTCTCTGTAAACTCAGAATCACAAAGCATTGTTAAAATCCTCATTCAGCACAGTCAAAGTCTTGACAGGGTTCGTTTAGTAACCACAGGTCACAACTACCCATCTTCCTTTATAAATTCCGCTACAAATTGTAATATTCCATAGAGAGTTTTGGCCCAGAGACAATAGAATGCTTCACCAATTGTGTACAAATGCTGATAGTCATATAACAGGACGTACAGCAACTCAGGTGGTGGTAAGTAAGTAACTGTTATTCTAAATAAATCACTTCAGCAACAGGCTTAAATGCTCTTTTATCATAAAAATGTTTCTAAACCCTATTGGGTATAGCAGCATTTCTAAGCCCAGTGCCTGAGTATATTGTGGACAGCAATACATTTTGTAATCCAGAACATGTGAAACAAGTGCGCCCTCACTGGGATTCGACCCAGGGATCTTTTAATGCTAGTTGTTTTCTTTCAAAGTCAACCAAACGCAGGTGCTAACGAGTTATCGTTCATAAAATTTTATTTCGGGCGCCACTGTAGATATCATATGGTTTTCTTTAAGATTTATCATACGTTTTTCTTACTTTTTTGGTAAAAGCAGTTATTGCGAGAAAGTAAATGTGCTCTTGTAGAGACATTACGTTATTTAGAAGCAGGAGAGATGAAAAATAAGCAATGCCCTCGCCGAGATTCGAACTTCGGGCCTCTCAGATACGCGAAGAGTGTGCTGACCAGTACACCACGAAGGCATACTAAGAAGGCGGAAGAAATACCTTATTTACTCCCCCTTTTAAAGGGCGACTGGTAACCAGGTACAAAACCTGGTTGTAGTAGAATTCATTGTTCAAAACAGTGATGTAGTACTGAAGTGATCACTCAACTTATAAAGTGTACAGATCAAGTTGCATCATGTAAGGCAAGATGGTGGCTGTTTAGGGTAACGAATGTCCAGGAACATAGGATTACCAAACAAACCAGGTTTTTCTTATAAGTTTTTTTTTATTTATAATGTTTATTGTTTATAATATGTGTTTTAAAAAACAATAATAATCTGTAATTTTAAATGCTTGGTCATTGAAGGCTTACTCGGTGTAGTAGCTCTTCATGTGAAAAATTTATGTGTATTATGAAAACGGTTCATCATGAATGTCCTTTGAATACTTACTTGGCGTCAGGGATGCCTTGATCATGGAGGGGGCTCCACCGGTCGGAGGCCGTTCATTGCACTACGGGCGGCTGACGGCTGCCACTTCCGCAAATTGCGGTTGGTTGGGGCGCACAATTTTTGGTGGAGCCCAGTCGCCAAATGCTAGTGGTGGAGAATCATCATCCACCGCCTTCTCAGTTTGGGTGCAACTGTTGGGACATTTGGTTATTTAGAAGCAGGAGAGATGTAAAATGAGCAATGCCCTAGCTGGGAATCGAACCGCGGACATCTCGAAAACGCGCCTAGCGTGTTGACCACTACACCACGAAGTTATGTTAAAATGGCAGGAGAAATACTTTATACCCTCACTGGAATTCAAAAGTGAGCTTCCAGAGCTAAGTTAAATTCACCAATAAAGAACAACAAAACGGAGGGAATGCTGTAATTCCATACACAATTCTCCTTAAATTATGACGAATATCCACAGTAAATTTCAAGATAAGATATTTGGTTCTAAACAACGCAACTAGACCCTTAAAAACATGCAGAAAATAATGGATGTATTCTAAAGAAATTACTTATGAATTACTAAATGAGTGGGGAGATGTGCTTGGTCACACAACAAGCTAGAATTGAAAGAGTAATGCTAGAACAAATCTTTCAGTCTCTGTTTGATATTTTCAACTGATTAGTTTGACACTTTTTTTATCAATCATTTTTGAAGTCACTGTAATGATTGTTTTTGCAAATCTGTATTTGTTCTCCTTTGCAAGTAAGATTTTAGAAGTAGACCATATTAATGCTCTTTGTTTTTTCTATAGACTTAATTTGAAAACTTCATGCCTTTTAAAAGTCTCTTTTAAAACGTTTGAGGAATTTAAGGATGCAGATTAATTTTATGCCTACGAATGATTGCTTCAGATATTCAGATATTATATGGGGGGTGTTTTTATATTAAATTATCAATATTCTACTAAAAATTGATTTTTAAAAATATTTCTCTCTGGAGAATGCTTAAGTTACCTTCTCACAAAAAACAATGCTTAAAGCTCAAAACATATATCTTCATTTGATCATTTGACCAGTCTGTCTAAAAAATTCCTGCATCAGTCATACTTCTCTTTAGACAGATAGGTTTGCGTAATTTACTATAGCTGTTTAAACCAGTGCTTCTCAAGCTTTCAATACTTCCGACCCAATTTCCAGTTATATTTTTCATCGCTCCACCATACAATAACAATGTATTGAATGCAACGTCAAAGCTACAATATGACCTTAATTAGCTGACGTGAAAGCTACAATTATGACCTTAATTATACACCGTGCAAATTATCAAGATAAGTATTAAATTTTGTATATGCTAAGTAGTAAGATAAGTATTATATTACTTTTCCTTCCTAATTTTTAAATCGGAATAGATTGCAAACGAAAGTTTAATAAATTAAATATTTATTTCCTCAATCATCTTTTTCTAAAAGTACAAATGTGGTTAGAAAAATAGTCCAGTCTCTGTTGTTCTCTATCCATCACATTCGGCACTCTCGCGGACATCTGCACAACTTATCGAAGAGCTTATTGAGATCGAAGAAACAATATTTGGAGATAATTTTGCTAAAGACGTACAGTCCATACCTCTATCAAATGATACTGTTGTCCGTCGAATTAATGATAATAATTGAAGATGTACAGCAGCAGCTTTTCAGGAAATTGCGTGACAAATTGGTTTCAGTTCAGCTTGATGAGGCAACAGATAGCAATAAAGATGTTCATTTTATTGCGTATGTTAGATTCTGTAATGGTACGTCAGCAGTAGAACTATTCTTTTGTAAACCAATAAAACTCAAAGCAACAGCACTAGCATTATTTGATAGTTTAAATAATTTCTATAAACGAGGCAAACAAAATGTGGTAAAATTGTGTCGGAATGTGCACCGTTGGAGCTCGTACAATGTCTAGAAGATTCCAAAGTAATAGACATACAAGCACTTGTGAAACAAAAATCTCCACTATGCATCTGGACACATTGCATGATCCACAGAAAGGCTCTGGCTTCTAATGAAATGAATGGCCAAGAAATGGTTTGAATATTGTGCCTACATACCCTGTGACCGTAGTAAATTATATAAAAATGATACCCCCAAAATCAAGAATCTTCCCTGTATTTTGTAAAGACATGGGTGCAGTACATTCATCGTTGCTATTTTATTCCGAGAAGAGAGGGTTATTACATAAGAAATTTTTTGCAATATGTTTATGAATCAGGAGACAAAATTCCTCCTTTTCCAGAAGAGGAAAACCGATAAGAAGCTGAGAAGTTTCGAGATGATATATTTGTGATGAAATTGAGCTATGTGTTTGATATATTCGAGAAATTAAATACCTTGAATCTTCAACTCCAAGGAGAAAATATACATTATGTTCGAGATAAGTGATAAAATAATGCTTTTTGTAGAAAATTGGAATTATGGAGCAGAAATTTAAAGCAAAAAAACCTAGAAGTGTTTGAAAATGCGGATAAATTTACAAAGCTGAAGAACAACATGCGAAAGTTGTTTTTGAAATCAATGAAAATCATTTAATCATGCTGGATAAGAATTTTAAAAAGTATTTTCTTGCTGACCGCAACTTGATAACAAGTAGCTTGTTATCAAGTGGACTAGGTATGCATTTCAAAATACTCCAAAACGATTCTCAACTGCCAAAGAAGAATACCTTCGTAGATTTCACGTAAAGTGGTGAAATCAAAAGGCAATTTTGTAATAAATCCGTCTTTAAATTTTGGACAAAGGTGGATGATGCATTTCCTGCACTGAAAACGAAAGCATTTCGTATCCTATTACCATTTCCAAAGTCCTACCTTTGTGAAACCAGATTTTATGCTGTGGCTGCTCTGGAGGCAAAATGTAGATCGCAGTTGAACATAGAAAAGAGCTTGGAGTGTCAGGTTTTAATCATAAAACTTCCTTTGAATAACTTCGCTCTGCAAGACATATGGGAGTCAAAAAAGTAATTATTAAACTTGTTCTTAATTTAGTATTGATAAATTAATTATCAAATACATTGTGCAGTATTGATATATTTATAAGTACATTATGTCAGTGTAAATGTGTATTATATTTTTTATTATGTCAGAATGTATTTTCTTTTACTTTCTTTTAGTAAATTAATAATTTTTTAAATAATGTTTTATTTTCGACTTTCCGATATGCTCGCGTCCCTCACGTAGGCTTATCTCGCCCCCCCAAGGGGGGCGCTCCCCACAGTTTGAGAATCGCTGGTTTTAACACAGAAAGAATTAAACAATGAAATTACTTCTTAATTTTATTAAGGTTGTTTATATCCTATGAAGATAGTATGCAAAAAACAAAATGATTTAAGTGAGATAACAAATATTTTTTTAATAACTATGTTCTATTGTAACTATGTGTTGTTTAAAACTGTGAGTAGATAATGGCATGGTTTTAGTAAACGTGCCAATTTTTGTGCAAAATAATTGCTACTGCTGGAAAAATAGAATGATTTCTTTTTATTTTTTTCTAAGCGTTTAAGAGGACAGTGTTAAAATTGATTTCCAAAAAAGTTTATATATATATAAAGCTTTAAAATCCATATTTTGCTTGCCTTTGACTTCCTTACAGATAAAGTAATTTATCTTTGATTTATTACAAAAAATTTACGCTTTTCTGCCTATATGTAGAACTGTGATATATTTATTCCATATCATCCAAGTAAAATGGATTTACTTTATTAAAATGTAAGTAATGATTAAAAACTTGCAATGCCCAAATTTCTTCAGTTAAATCGTCCGCTAAACTTCACTTAGTTTTTCAAAAAAGCATAAGTTTGGATTTTCTGACAGTTCTTAAAGGCTCCAGATGTTACTCACTTCAAAATGCCGCCTTTATACTTCGTTCGCAGCTACTAATTCAGTAAAACTCTTTAACTTGCAAGTCAACATAGGCACACAGTTTATTAATTTAAGGAACAGATTTGATCTCTGACTCAAAATGTTGTCCCTCCCCTTTTTTACGTAGCGTGAAACCTTAAGTATATATATATATATATATATATATATATCACGTTTAAGTTGATATTGTAAAGAAGAAACTGTTATGCTATGAACATGAAAATTCAAATTAGATTTAAAAATTCGCCTGTTTGACATTTTGCAGTAAAAATACGCGAGGTCGAATTTTTGAAAGACATGTTAAATTATTCACTCTGATAGTTTTGCTCTGAGAAACAAGCTTAGTTAGCATTTGGTAAATTATGAAGCATAAAGAACTTGAAAATGTGCTCCAGCTGTTGTTACGTTATGCATCGTTGAGCGTATACATTTTTTGGCCAGCAGATTTATTTTAAGTATTTTGCCGGTGAGCCAGTGTTTGACGTTTGGAATTTATGTCTGTTGTGAAAAAATACTTATATCAAAGCGATAAGCTCTAAAGCTACAGCTTTTACTCTAAGTTCTACTCAGTTAAAAGAAATTTTCATGCAAATGCGGAATTTGTTTGAAGGACTGGTTATGCTTGATAGCATGCGCGTTAGCAAATATGACAGACTGTAAAATATATGTTACGAAAAAGGATTTACTGCCACTTAAATAGAGTATCAAAAATATTGCTTTGACCATTCTTAGTTACTGTAATGGGAATGTTTGCGCTAATTTTTGTTTTCACAATTAAAACACTAGGGATGTAAATAATGATTAAGAAAAACTTGGAATGGTGATTTCAAAAAAAGATTTCTAATAATATGATATCAATTTCAAAGGTTTTGAGAAATTTTAAATACGAAGTAAACACACGAACACTAATCTTGTAAGATAAACAACATTTTTCCCAATATTATGTGTTATTGAAGAAAAAAATAATAAAAATTTTTTATTGAACAAAAATAATCTATACATCTTAAGCTGCGAAGCAAATACCTGGAATTCAAAGTTCGGGGAAACATTTTTTTTTTCCGTTCAAATTATTCCCCTCCTCCCCCCCAAAAAAATGGAGTAATACATGGATTCTATATTACAGCAACTGTATTAGAATGATCTATACTAATGAATTTTGTGTTTTACAAGGATATTGTATCGAAATCTAAGTAGAAATCTATAATTTCGAGATGAACTAAAATATTTAAAATTCTCAAAAACTAAAACTTGATTTGTTAATAAGTCAAAGATTGTCGTAAGTTTTGATTCCAGTTAACAGCTGAAAGCTTACCACAAAATTGCTTTTTATTGCTGCACTATACTTTTACAACTGGTGTTTAGTAAATAAAATGATCCTGTTGAATGTAAAATGCTCTTGCCTCGCAATCAGTAGAAATTTTATGATCTCGTCGAGTTATTTTTCAGCCCCACTGGTACCGTGGAACATCTGAATTTAGGCAACTGGACAACATTTCCTAACGCTGCTACTGTTATGTAAGGCCATTAATATTATGTGAACATTTTGAAAAGGCGTGTGAAGAAATTTCATTATGCAATAGAACAGAAAATAGATAAGAGTTCATTGCTGCGGGAACTGACATCTTCGATATTGACCCCGCATAAATAGAATTTTACTGTGAAACGATAAAAACATAATCTAAAGGATTCTTTAATGCTAAGTGCCGTAATTAAACATTTAATACATATTATAACGATTTGTAACAGTAAGCTCTTTAAGACAGAACTCTTCATATATTTACATATTTTGATAAATGTTTCGTTTCTGCAATACCTAACAATTTCATAACCGAAACTTAGTAAGAAAATTTGTATTTTGAGTATGTTTTTGGAACATTTAATTTGATCATTAGTAGGTTTACTATGCCTCCATGTTTAGTGTCGTCTATTTGCATTTTAAATTCCAGTCAGTGTTTGTATTTTATTTCAGAAAAATTAAAGAAGTATTCATATTATCAAACAATAATATTTTGATGGATTAGGACCAGAATAAATTAACAGTGCAAATTTGATAATTTCACACTTTTCAGAGTCTGACAGAAGTTTTTTAACAGGAGCGACACATGTTTTAACGCTAGGTTTTTTTTCTAACTTATAACTGAATTATTGAAATATATATACCAATATGTCAATGTTTATGTTGCTTAGAAAGCTTATTTATACGTTGTAAAGGATGTTGTTTTACTTCTTGATCTCATATTCAGATGATAAAAGGAATTAAGTAGTTTACAACAACACACCTTTTCCCGTGGGGGCGATTGAAGAGGTAATTATATGCAATCATCAACAACACTGGGACAGTCATAAATGATGACACTTCAGCAATGATCTGTAGATTTCGTTTGTTAAACATGCATGTCATTTAAATTTATATGTGTCGGGTCACTGTAAATTACACAAGTCATTAATTCTCCTCTTAGCTTTAAACAATGCATCATCAATTTTCGGATTTACTCATATCATAGTTCAACAGCTGCGTTTCAGTAAATGTTACAACAGTTGCGTTCAGTGAATTGCATTCAATGAAAGTAAACAATTGTATACCATGTACTTGATGTTCTTTTCCTTTCCTAGTGGATGACAAAACTTGCATATACACGTATATATTAAGAGCAATTTAAAGAACAAAAGCATTATGCCCTTTTCTCTTCCCAAAGAAGGGGCAAGAAAATCATAAAACAATGACATGTATTCTCTCTAAGAGAAAAACACAAGCAAAATAAGAAATGAACAAGTAACTTAATTTGAATGAGCAACACCACTGGTGAAGGAAAGAAAGTAAATCACCACATTAATCCCTAATTTATGAACATTAAATCTATACATGAATATGGGCTGTATTACATGTTGGTATAAGAATTTAATTACAATCAAATTCTGGAAAAAAAGGGAAAATTGCTTGGTTTGTAGTTCTTGATTAAAATCACGTACATATACCTGTCGTCAGGATTTTTACTAATTGAAACAAACTGGTCTTCTTGCAAAGTGTTGATATTACTCTGTTCTTGACAATTCAATATTTAGATTTATAATGAAAAATTTCATTATAAACAAATCATGAAAATGTCTTGATAAATTAAAGTAAACAAAAGAAATGCCATAAAAAAGATATAAAAGTTCATTCGAAGACTTCATTTTTGACTATAAATAACGATTTCTATTTCGCTCATGAGTTTTCGGGCGGTAAAGCCCCTTAATAATGGTAGTTTGACCTCTGTTCAAATCCTTTCGAACGAGCTGGCGCATGGAAGCCTTAGTGGCTTTCCTCGTGTGTAACATATATACAAGCCAGTTTCCTTTAAAAGTCCTCCCTGAAGGTTTATTTCGATTTTTCAACACAAAAGTCATGATATAATCTAGAATATGAAAAAACTGAAAAATAAAATACCACATGGCACAATTGCAAAAACATCATGAAATGTGTTGTCAAGCATATCATAAAAATTTGTTTATTGGTTTCAGATTTTTGCTGTAGTTATTTAAAGATTTACATTTACCGCGTTAAGGCATATAACTGCTTAATTCTGCAATTTTATAATATGATTGTACAAATACAAATAAATGCACATCTATCTACGTTTGAACTTTTTTAAATTTATTCATAATGAAATTTCATAGTTAATTTTCAGAGTTTAGAGCCTTTCATCGCTCTTGCATAAAGTTCACAGCCTATATATTGCTCGTATAGACACCAAACTTAATTTTTATTCTTAAGCTAAATAAATTTATGTATGGGAAATGCAAGTACATTAGAAAGAATTTTGTGTGCAAAGTATGAAAGGTTTAGCAAGTGGAAATATGATGCACTGTGAAATATTGATTTAAATGCACTTTATCATTTATACGAACATAAGGCTAATAACCATACATAACAATAAAGTATATATATTGTAAATGTACACTGCAAAAAAAAAGCGGGGGCAGTTCTATATCTCCCGTTCTGCTAGGCCGATTGACTAAATTCAACTTGAGTTTTTCATGGCTCGAAAGCACGACTTAGGATACGTACTAGATTTATAAATAGCACTGTTCTAGTATAGGTATTTAGACACAAAATCGGACTTTTTCTGAAATGACGTGCCAATTGTTTTCCATATTTCGATTCTACGACTCAAATTATGCCAAACTGCCAAGTTTTGCAAAAATCGCATGAGTAGTTTTTAAAAAATTAGCTCTCAAATTTTTAGTTGAATAGTTTTTTAATTGAATTTGGAATATATTTATTAATCTTTGGATTATATTTATTAATCTTTCCTTTTTTCTTTAATTTATTTCCCTCTTCTTTTCACATTTCGAAATTTAGGTTCATTTCAAATAAAATTCGTCCCTTTTTTATGATTTATTCTTAAAATTTATATTTTTAAATAATTGTTATAAATTTTTCGAAAACATTTTGAATTATAATCTTTAAAATTTTTACCATCGTCTTAAAGTAGATCTATTTCTAAGCATACCTGCAAAAATTAGAGTTCTTTACTCAAAATTCCGAAGATATACGCGAATTTATATATTGGCGTCTTTTGAAATTTGGCGTATTTGTTAAATGCGATAATAACTTCAAATGTGGCTTAGGCACTTTGCTAAAACCATTTGAAAGTAGAACAATGTGACATTTTTTTCCGCTCATGCACAATTTAAAAAGAGAAAGGAAAATAGGCTGCCATATATTAAGAAGTTCGTTAAGTGAATTATTCTTGGAGCAAACAAAAAAAATGAGCCAAGATAAATTTTTGAATTTCTTCGTAAATTTCACACCAAATTTTACAAAATTAAACATTTAGGCATAATTTGAATCGTAGAATCGAGATATGGAAGAAAATCAGTGTGTCATTTCAAAAAAGTTCGATTTGGTGCCAAAATACCTATATTAGAACAATGCTATATATAAATCTAATATATATCCTAAGTCGCGCTTTCGAGACATGGAAAACGCAGTTTGAATTTCGTCAATCGTCCCAGTATGACAAGAGATACAGAACTGTCTCTCTCTTTTTTTTTTCGCATTGTACAAGTGCTAGTATTATAAAAGTAACATTTTTTATAAATAGCATTCACAATATATGCTACTTTTCTATCTTTGTATAGTTAAAGCTATATAGACACTGTTTTTGCTATGTTAAGATTTTAGTAATGCGTCGCTTTACATTTCAAAATCTTGATGCGCTTGGAAATGTATGACGTTCATTTTAATGCTTTTAACCAATCAATTAATTAGATTCTGACTCTAAATAACCTTGTAATAATTTGTTTTAAAAAGAGTTGCTAAGTTGTTTCTCATTTTAAAATGTCTTTAGCTATAGAATACAACTTATTCAGAATTGTATAGTGTCATTTGTGCGTATTGACTATGCTTGCTGCAGCATATTTTCAGTAATGCTCCTGCGTAAGTAAATTAAAAACGTTTAAATTAAAATCTTTTGAACGTAGCTCATTTTGAGAGCTCAAAACGCAGAGCTGATCTTTATGAAAATCGTATGATGAACTTACGTCATGTATTTCTGTTAGTTATATTTTTTTAAATTAATTCTGAAGAAATTGAATTAATTTCCTTCATCCTAATAAACGATGGTTTTATAAATAACTATGAATTTTTTATTAGACGTGATACCTGGAAAGCTTTCAAACAGAATCAGATTTACTGTTTTCCGTTTGTTTCACCATTTACTTATTTTGTTAAAAGCTTCGATCTGTTCATTATAAAGAATTGAATAGATTCAGTTTTCGTTATAATTAACAGCAGCAGCTAGACGAAGCAATTATTTAGCTAACACCTTCACGTACACGCTTTACACAGAGGAGTCGTGGAAACACACACATGAAACACAAAATGAAAAGTACATATTGGACGAAATCCTTTTCTAGCGCTGGACGCGCGAGTGAATTCGTTTAGTTGGAAAGCAGTCCTTTGGATCGATTTTAACAGCTCGACGATCAGCGACGAAGACCTTCACTCGCAATCCAGATAATAAGTGAATTTTCTCGATGGTTGTGAGAAAATTAAATTACATTTCGGGAGAGGTAGGTTTGAAAAGAAATAACATTTAGTTAAAGGGTTAAATAAAAGAATAGTCGAATGTTTCGAAGGATTAAAATAGACTCGAATTACTGAGTGCAATTTTCCCGCCATTTCTGATCACGGTTGAAATTGAGTTAGCTGCGATGGATGACGGAAATTTTGATAAATTACTTTTTATTTAACAACGGTTTACTTTTGTTTTGTTTGAATTTTGAAGTAAATTTTTGTCTTCCTTTTTTTGTCTTGGTTTTCTTGACTACTTCACACAATGTGCTCAGGATAATGCCATAATATTTAATAGGAAATCTTTTAGATTCGATGTAGGTGTTCTTTTATTTAAAAATGAGACTTTACCGCATTTACTTCTTCATTGGTCAAACTA
The DNA here is from genome assembly GCA_000611955.2 of Stegodyphus mimosarum. Taxonomy (NCBI): domain Eukaryota; kingdom Metazoa; phylum Arthropoda; class Arachnida; order Araneae; family Eresidae; genus Stegodyphus; species Stegodyphus mimosarum. The sequence continues at coordinate 216,916 of KK120282.1, read as the reverse complement.
TTTAATCTTGATAGAATTTTATCTTTAAGCTGAAAAATCGTCTTTCAAACAAAAGATTTTTAAATTTTTAATATAATTTGCCGAATTTTGATAGGGTTTTATCAAAATCTTTTAATGAGCTATTGTCTAGTTGTTAACAATAATGGATTTGGAAGTCAAAAGATTTAATCCTTCGTTTAATTTTTCCTTGTTAGCAACCCTATGATTTAAAGCGAGACTAGATCGGATTTTTTAATCAAAGAGAAATTTAAATTAATTGCGTATAAATCGCGATAGTTCGTTTTTCTCTACTTTTAGAAGCAATGATTTTTTTTTGTATCCTGTATATGAAGCAAAAAATTTTAAAATGATTTTATATTACACTTTTTAATTATATGCAATAAAATATTTTTTTAATTTGTTATCATAATACTCTTGATAATATTTGACTGAAAAAATTGCATTGTACAGTTATAAAGATGGGTTTGAAATTAAAAGTGTAGAAGGATGTATGTATAAGCGAACTAAATATAGCAATTTTCATGCATGTCATTTCTGTACAAACATTTAGATTGTTTCTTGAGGTTCTCTTAATTCCTAAATACAATTATCACATGGGAGACCCGTAATGTTAAGTCACATTTGATAAAAAAATTTCAGATAACCACATAAATTAAAAAAGCTTTTGGCATACGTTTCATACGCATTGCTTCTATATTATACCGGTCGGTTTTAAGGTAATAGTCTTCATTCCATGAGAAACCATTATGATCACGTGAAACTGAATAAACGTAAATTATAATCTGAAACACATAACTAACGTTTTCTGTCATGATATATGATAATTAGTTCTAAATTTAAAATTAAATAAAAATGTAATTTAATGTTTTTGTAACACAAATGATATATGAATGAAAATACTTTATGAAAGTGAAACATAATTTCCCTTCTAGGCCCATAATGCTAATGATCTTTTTTAATAATTCACACACAATAAGCAAGACAGAGAAAATAATGTGAACTCTTATTTTAATATTTTAATATGTGTCATAGTTAAGACAGCACTCTATCAGATATGAATTACTTCACATTTTTGCCAACATCTTTTTAGCCCAAAGGGCGTTAGCCCAGGAGGGCTATTTATTTCGTTTTGGCACTATGCGCTCATTCGCTATAAATGTCCATTCACTTTTCAAATTGTTGTCACCAAATATTAGAGCCCTGCGTAATATTTAAAGAAATTAAGAAATGAAGAATCTGCATAAATGTATATATGTTTCTCGCACTGTGATAAAAAAACCTAGAGCCATGAAATTTTGAATAACGTAATCTTCCACTGATTATGGGTATCTGGAATCCCGAATTTGGAATTTGAAATTTGTTTTATTATCGATTTCTCATTTTTCAACACTTTAACGAATTTTTAATTAAGAAACTCGACGATTTAAAAGCGAGCAATGGCAACATTGTACGAAAAAAAAATCTCCAGCGCTCGAGACTGTGTTTCGGAAATTCTAAAGATATGTCATTTTAAAATTATTTTGCGATATTGCTGTTGAATTAAATTTTATGGTTTAAGTGCGAAGAACATGATATTTATTAAATAAAGGCAGCACACAAAACGTTAAAACAACGTGCGTAAAGAAAATCTGAAAGCTTTTAGATTTTTTAAAATTAATTTTGCTTTTCATCAGAAATGTGAACTGTTGAAAGTTCTTTCGCTAACTCCTTGAGAAAAACTAAAGGATTTCAATAACTGTTTAATACTGCTTGGAAGTGTGCTTTTGTCACGCCGGTGTGGGTTTGAGCCAACTTGCGCGTTATTCATTTTTGTGTAACATTTGGCTAATTTGCTACTTAGTTTTAATTTGAAATTCCTTATTTTTGAGCTAAGCCATAATTCCTGGCTTGTTTTGTAAGCACTAGAGGTTCCTTCTGTTCTGTATAAAAGAGTCTTTTACACCCTTCGTATGTTTATGTGTTATTAACCGGACAGTCGGTTAGCTCCATTGAGAGTTTCGACTTTGATACCAAAGAAAGACAGTGAGACTCTACAAGGTGAAGCAATCATTATTAGGCAAAAAGAAAAATAGCCCGAACGGCCAATTAGCCTCGAAACGTGATTTTGCATAGTCCACAATAAACGGCGGTATCACTTTTCAAATTGTTGCCACCAAATACTATTGCCCTGTATTATTTTTAAAGAAATTCAACAATGAAGAATCTGCATGTATGTATAAATGTTTATCGCATTGGGAAAAAAGACAGTATATAAGGCCATCAAATTTTGGAAAACGCAGACCTCCACCCAAGCATATATAACTAGAAGACGGAATTTTGAATTTTGAATTTTATATTTCGTATTTCTTAAAATATTACAGTGAATTTTTTATTAACAAACCCGACGATTTAAAAGCGACCGCTTGCAACGCTGCATGGATTAAAACACTTTTATCTCCAGCGCGAAAGACTGTATATCAGAAATTCTGATGTTTTTAAATATTTGATATGCTGTTTTTAAATAATTTGAGATTTTGCTGTTGAAATGAATTTTTTGTGATGTAAGTAAGTATAAAGTTAACACATGATAAGTGTGTTAACTACAGTGATATATAAACTGTAAGTGATGTATAAAGTTAACACATGAAAAGTTAATAATTAAACTGCTTTTGAAATTTTTTGTGATTTTGCTGTTGAATTGCGCACGCCGTAAGTGCTTAATAATAAACCTAAACAGGCAGAAAAGAAATGGGTTAGCATCAGTGAGTGCAACAATAAACTTGTAAACTGCGAGCTCAGCGAAAGAGTAAACGAATCTTAACAAAATCTTTTGGGCAACAAGAAAAATCTGAACCCTTTTCAGAACTTTTTTTTTAAATTTTGATTATTATTTGAAGCCTATTTCAAATACCAATATTTCAACATAATATATTTCATTATAATGCATTTTTCAAAACAATATATATTTTCTCTGGTCAAGTACGTATTTAAGTATTGAAAAAGGATTTTTGGATTATTAAATAATGTAATAAAACTGTTAATTATATTTTATGTGCTGTTTACATTGTAAGCTATGATAAGAATGAAGTTAATTCACAGAGCAGCCCAAAAAGGAAAATCACTTTATACGCTAATCTGAACAGCTACTTCCGAAATTTAGAGTTAATTCAATTTTGATTCTGTCAGTAAAATTAAATTTATACTTACCTCAAAATTGGTTGTCTTCTAACAACTAAGAAGAAGGAAATTACAGTAGAAAGCAATCTTTTACATTATTTAACCAAGCAAGGCGGATTCAAGATCCCGGAAAATATCTATGAAATTTAATTCCACAAGCGGTTTTGCATTTTAACCCCAAAATGTGCAAATGCGACAAAGAAATCGGGGAAATTGAAATTTTAACTCCTCCGGAAATAGGAAATTTTTGAGAATCTCACCCATGCGCTTACTACGATAAGCATAGGATTTTATGGATATATTTACATCGCATGCATGTTATTCCAAAGGGAAATAACTCCTCGTCTGCTGGTGTTGTACCACTGAAAGCTGAATGTTGACCCTTTCAAAGGCTAATATTTATCTAGAAAATTCACAGTCTTGAAAATATTTACTTGGTATTAGTACCTCCAGCACAAATTTAAATAGAGCATCAAATAAATTACCAGAATTATATATAATTTTAAGTAGTTTAAAAGTTTAATTGGATCAATTTGATAATGTAAATTAGCAGTAGAACATCTTTGAATATGCAACAGTTTTCGGAATTAACTTTCACTTTTCAAGGTGTACTGCTTTTAATTAACATGTGTAACTAGATATTTAAGATACTCAAAGTTCTGCTGCTCGAAAAAGCAAAAACATTTTGTTTAAATCTATCTTTCAAATTCAACAGTTTAATATTTATTAATAACCTGCATGTGATTTTTAAAAATTCTATTGCCACTGCACGAAGCACGAATATTTTAAATTTCCCTGTCGCACGTTCCCGCATAAGTTAAACTCGAAATGTTGTCATTCAAAAAAGCATAAAAGTTTTAATTTATCTTTAAATCTAATCAATCTGCTATTAGTTAACAAATTAATAGACACAAAATACGCGGTATCCACAGGGGAAGAGTACAGGGATTCGATATTTTTTTTTGGTGCAATCGTTGTATTATATAGCGATCTGGTTTTTTTAATTCTGACTATGGTTCGATTCCATGACAGAAAGGAAGAGTAATTTTCGGTATATCTGAATAAACTACAGACAACTGCGGGAAGAAAAACAGATTGGGAATCAATGATTATTTCGCCTTTTGTATTACGAATCATTTCGGAGCCGCCTAGAGGAATAGACATTGCTTTGGAAGAAAAGGCTTTCTTGCTCATGACTTGTAGAAAAGAAGAGAAAGTTGAAAAATGTAGTAAAAAAGGATTTTGTTGTTGGAGACAACTTAAACAAGAGCCTTCCAAAATAAAATACCCTTTACTAAGCATGGTGTCATTTTATTGTTTGAACTCTACTTGGACTGATAAGGAAACAAAATGTAGACAGACTGTCTATTAGAGCTATTATTTTTCAAGAGGCATTTTGTCGGTTGCAGTGGACTTGCCAAAGGAGGGCGAAAATAACTTAGTTGCATTTAAGAGTGATGTAGGGAAGATGAATTGCTGCTTGCCTGTAATGAGTTTAAAAAAACTTCGAGGGGACTGACATTGACCAATTAAGATTAAGGGAGTTGTGGTTGCATCCGAAGGTGGTTTTTGATTAATAATTAGGTCAAGTGTTAGATAATGAAGAAATTGCCGAAAAGAAGGAGATGAAAGGAAAAAAAAGACGAGAAAGAGCGGCACCACGAGGAGGAATAAAAGAGGAATGAGGGATAATTTTAGAAAACGAAGGAGAAAACACAGAAAGAAGTAACGAGGATAACTAATAGAAAGATATGTAGTGGTGGAGGACAGACATTGGACTATTACTGTGCGGTTTCTCAAGAAAGTGAGAGATGAAGGAAAATTTACGATATATAGGCCTGTGTATGAGGATCAGCTAAATTGAATTATTATTTAGAATATGATGTAGCATAAAGACGTGAATGTATATAATGGTGCGACGATATATGCTATGTACTTCTTACTAAGTGTTGAACGTGATCGTGTATAGAGTCAAAATGTTGTTGTTGGGTATGTTATGATGGTGCAGATAGAAGTTTTCCCCTTTGATTTTAACTGTTGGGTGAACATGTAGCGTCATCGCTGGCATTTCATAATTGTTTGGATAGTGCCACTTACCGAAGAAGCTTGTGAGAGTGATAAAATGAAACAAAGCTTGGAGTAATGCTTCCTGCTCAGCATAATTACACAATGGTGTTAGACCTGTCAGGATATTAACCAATGCAGTCATTGTTGTGCGAAATGCCCTTGTGATGTCTAGCGCGAATGAAGGCTAGACGATATTTCACAACTAAAACATGCAAGATGGTTTTGTCATTCAAACAACCAACCTCCGGCCGAAAGGCCGATATTGCATGCTCTGTTTTTAATACTTATATACCCCTAAATTTAACAGTAAATAGCCCAAAGAGTATTTCCTCAAATGCATTCCATCAGTTCATCTTTATTGTAGACAGTCTTGTAGAAAAAGAAATTTCTTGTGGTTCTTTATCTATAGGTTAAATGTCACTTAGTATACATGCAGTGTCTAATGGACGCTCCTTTGTTAGGGACTAGAAATGATCATTTGAAACCTTCACACCTCTATGTTCGTTAATGGACGGGGGGAGAAGAAATTGTTCTGAATTTGAAATGGAAGTTCATGCGTTTTTGTATTTTATGCAAATAGGTCAACGAAAGCCTTGGCCATCTAAGGCTTGAAATCTTGTACTAGATTTTTGTTGTGAGTATAAAGTTTAACAAACTATAATTACCGGTAAAATTTCATTTATATAAAAAAAATTATGACTATGTGAAATATAATTCCAGGTTGAAAAATGCAACTCGACTAGGGAGTGGAAATAAAAGATCTACTCCGAATTTCAGAGCCAAAATAGTCTAAACTGCCTAGGTCAGTGATGGCGAAATTTTTTAGCTCCGTATATCAGAATTCTGATTCCCTAGCATAACTCTGGCGCAGCGTCATGTTCGTTCGAGCGTCAAGAATGCACTCGAACTCATTCGAAACACATGTCGAAAGTGGCAAGGACATTACAAGGGGCAAAATCTTTGTACTATGGAAATGGGTTTGCGTGTGCCTTATGACACGGGATGGCAAAGGTTCGTTATAACTAGTCTAGGTCATCAAATACCCATAATGCTTAAAGCGTCGTAAATTATCCTATAACTGCTTAAAACCGTATTTTTATTCCATGAAAACAAGACAACTGAATATTGAGGACCTTTAGGTCTTTGCGCCTAGAGCTCTAGAATTTCTTAATTGAGGCATACTATAGATACCAGAAATTCTCGTAAACTTTAATTATAACTTCATTAGCAGTTTCATATTCATTTAACACAGTGTTAACAGCCTAGAAGCAAAAGCTATATAATGTTTTTCTTCTCTTCCCGGCAAGGACGTTGTCAAACACCAACCCACTATAGGGCGTAACTGCTAATCTTTCACCATTGTTTTCTAAATACTTTTTCGCTAGTTTTCGTGTTCTGGAAAGGAGTGCAGGGAAGAAGAAAGTGAACGAAAAGTAATAAAATTTAAACAAAGCAAATTAATAAATTAAAGTTTTCGAATTTGAAGTATTACTTATTAAACTTAGTATGTAAACACGTGAATATTTCTATTTTATATTGTAAAATAAAATTAAAGTTCTGCAATATAATTATTTTAGTTCTAGCATGCTTGTTTTTGTCAGTAACAAATCAAAATACAACATACATCTTTTAATAGATAGAATGTGCAATATATTTCACCTATTAGAAGTTCAAACCTAATATAAAATAATTCTCTAAAATATTTAACTTGAAACTGATTTATCCTAAAGTGAGAAATCATTTCTATCATCGACTTAATCTTTGGTGGACAATATTAAAATAAAACTTAAATTACCAATTTAAGTGTACTTGCATTATTTAGAATAGGTCAAAAATTTTTTATTTTCTATGCAACAAAAATAACAAGTTTAGAGAAGTGAAGCTAGGATATTCAAAATGTTTCGTTTTCTGCTTTTGAAATAAAATTTTTATCACTGTACTATTTTTCTAACTGGTAAAGCATACATTTTTAAACCCAGTTCTCCCATAGTTTTATCAAATATTCATTCATCTAGAACTATCCCAATTTTAGCAAGGGAGCCAATCCCAGAAGGTGATTTCTTTTGTATGTGTCATCCTTTCTTTATTCGCTCTAAAACATTCTTTTATTTGTTAACCGTTTATTATTTGTTCGTCCTTCCATTTCCGTCCATATTCAATTTTGTTTTCAGGAGCAAATATACAGATTGTATGAAACAACAGGATTTCCACTTTTTCCTAGAACTGATTTAATATCTAATGGGCATTAAGAATTACATATTCTTCAAATAGTAAGTTTTCTTATGTCAATGATGTAATTAATGGAAACTTTTGTATATCCAACACTTTTTCGAAATCATAGAGGCACTCAAATCATCTCTTTTCGAAAATAAAAGTGTAAGCAAGGTAAATAATATATAACATCAAACGAATATACTTAGTAACTAAACTGATAAATCGTTTTTTAGAGTTTTTAATATTTACAAACGGTATTATTTTCTCCCCCGCTACAGATAAAATCATCTTCATTTTAAACATATTTTGCTATGAATCAAAAATGTATTAGATCTTATATTATCTTCGAACTTATGAAACTACAAGACTCAATATAGCCTATAATCCTTAAACATTATATTATTTTCTATAGTCTTTAAACGTTTTCTAGATTTGTTACATTATTTTGCAACAAGTATTATTTAATAATGATAAATTACGATAAATGTGGCATTATAATGATAAGTGTGATAAACTAGGTTTTTAATGACTAAGGAAGGTTATAAGGCATTTCTCCCCCCCCCTTCTTCGCATGCCTTTGTGGTGTAGTGGTCAGCACGCTCGGCCCGTGACCGACAGGTACGTGGTTCGATTCCGGCGAAGGTGTTGCTCATTTTTTCACTTCTCCAGCATCAAAAAATATCTAATGTCTCTGCAAGGTTAGCATCAAAAATATGTAAATTTATTCATTACGTATAAGCTCTTCTACATCTAAAGGAAAATCAATTAATTATGAAGAAATTTTGTTTGTTTCTTATTGTCGTTAAAAATAATGTGCATTTTAATATTTTACTGTCTATACATTTTAAGTTATAAAAAATGCTTAAACAAACCACGAAGTTTTTAAAATCGAAATTAGTTTTAGTTGAATTTCAACAGCGCTGACTGTCTTTTATGAATCTGTAGCCATTAATACAATCTTTTATTTAAGAAAAGGGCTTGAGGTATTTTTATAATTTATAAATTTTACTTTTATGAAAAATTTTATTAGGAATGTTTTTGAGATATCACATAACAATCTAAAATTTTCAGATGGAAAATATTTACCTTTTTCTTCTGGCTTGACTCCTGGCCGGCTCCATTGCCAGATCTCAACAGATCTTTGGCTCCGATGATTAGGTGTTTTTGAAGGTCTCTGGATGGCGCCGATCTAATTCGCAAGTTGAAACGTGTATGACAAGCAAGACCTCTTTACCGTTCCGAAGCTTTTTCCCTGGGGCTTTGATTCGCAGTTTTGATTTTGTTCGCATCGGCTCTTTTAGATCCAACGCGCCTCTTCGTGTTACTATACATAGTATAGAGAGTGGCAAACATGCCGTGTAATTTATATTACAACGAAGACATTTTGCAAAAGTTATTAGATGTATCAACAGGCGAAGAACATGATGGAAGTGATCATGAATCTTTATTTCACACGATACTTATTCAGACAGTGATATAGAATCTGAAAACGAGAGTGAGAATCACATAACTTGTTTTAACAAGAAAAAATTATCAGAAACGAAAACAGAAAGAAACAAGAAAAGAAAAAAAAATGCAGTGTTTGTCCAGCCAAAAAGCACAGAAAAACGAAAACTCGCTTCGCCGAATGTGAAGAATATTTGTATATAGAACACACGAAAACATTTCCTTTAATGTGCTGCTAAACTTTGTTGTTGCATTTGTTCTCTGTGACTATAGCACTAATAAAGAATATAAAAATCGATACAGAGTAAAGGTATACTATTTTTTCCTATGCTTATATATAATAGAATATATTTCCTATGCTTATATATTCCTCGGAGGAATTTTATTTTATCAAAACATATGGAGAAATTTAAAACTTTAATGTACGTAGTTTTTAATTTGATCATAAAATTTTATTATTTGTACAGATGTAACACTTTTCCTGATGATTTACAATATTTCCTTCAAAATACACGAATTGGGTTTTTTGAACCCAGCGTTGCGTCCTTGTGTAACTCATATGAGAGCGCATCTTTCCGGGTTAAGACAGAGTCATTTAGCATTTGAGTCACTTTCAATTTTTAGTTGTACACTACCTCAAAGTAATTAAAACATTGGCTTCTGTTTTAATGAATCCTTGGCTTCTGCTTCCAAGTACTTGCAATCGACTTCCTGAATCACTGAAGAGAAGGCGGTACTTTATGATAAGCGCATCTTCAAGATAAAAATAAATAATTCTGTAATGGGTTTTGATCAGTTAATTTAATCTTAAAACGTTGTCTATTAGCCTGTAAAATTAAAATTAAAATTTAAAAGATTAAACACCTTTAAAATACAATCATAATTTCTGTTTTCTCTCATATTTGTAGACAAAATACAGTTAACTAAAACTAAAATAAAAAATAAGGATACCTGAGAGGATTGCTTGGAGAGTAAAAGGTGGTTACTTTTCTCTAATCCCTAAAGACCTTTTCAAAAAACAACGATACAAAGAAGATATGTTTTTTTCTTCTATTGAGGTTACGCATTTTCCCTCTAGTTTCTCTCACACAAAAGAATCCATTGGAAAAAGTTGCCGATGAGAATTCTGGAATCCCTGATGCATTAGAGAATTGTAATCCTTTGTGCTAAAAATGCATCTCCCAACAAAAATGTTTGTAAAAAGCCCCTTATTGAAGAATACAGAATTACGAAGCTAAGGAGCTACATGGCTCTGTCTATCTCAGAATTCCTTTGTATTTTAGAATAGAAAGGACGCGAAAAAACTCCATTATTGGTTTATTTAAGTATATAATGGTTTATTTGAGTATTATACATGAATCACATTCTTCATGCCTCAAAATAAAATGGCGTAACATATACATGCTTAAACTTAGTGCACTGAAACGATACGAGTTTTGACCCATAACTGCGCTTTGTCTCAAATAAAGCCCTCTTTTTAATATATTTATATATATATACGAAGAGTCATCAGGTCATTTTGAAGCAAGAGACGTAAAAAATGTGCAATGCCATTGCTGGAACTCGAACCCTGAGCCTCTCGAATATGCTTTCAATTACACCACGAAGGCATGCAGAAAAAAAGGGAGAAAATACCTCATATTCTCTCCCTTTTAAAGGGCGAAGGAGGATAATGGTACCCAATTGCTAAACCCTAGTGGTGACAAATTATTGTCCACGACATTTTAGTTCGAGTGCCACTTGTAGAGTCATTAGGTTATTTGGAACCAGGAGACGTGAAAAATGTACAATGCCCTCTCCGGGACTTGAACCTTGGACCTCTGGAATACATGTCTAGTATGCTTCCAATTACACCACGAAGGCATGCAAAAAGAAGAGAAAAATACCTTATATATATGAGATATAAAACATGAAAGAAAACTACTAACTTTAATTTCATAATCGTCCTTTTAATTTGGCTAACCTCCTTTCTGTGTCAAAAACTGGTAATATATGAATCTAATTTTGTCATCTGAAGCCTAATCAGCATCATATCATCATATTTATTCTTCAATTTGGTCAGCTCATGGCCAATCACCATTAAAATTTAAACAAAGAAATCAACTCCATAAATACGCTTTGATCTTAAAAGCATCCTATTTAATAATTATATTCTCTTTAATAATACTTTCTTTAAACAAATAAAAGGAATTCCAATGGGCGGTAACAGTTCTAGCTCCATTTGTGGACTATTCCTGTTCTCATGTGAATTTAATTTCCTACGTTCACTTAACAAAAATGAATACCAGTATTTTAAATACATTTTTAGATACGTAGATGACATTATTGCCTTTAATAATTATGGAAAACTAAAAAATACACAGATTTATCCTTCCAGCCTTAAGCTTAATATCACTAATAACCAACAAGACGAAATTGTTTACCTTGACTTACAGATTAATAACTTGAAACATATTAAAATTTTCGACAAACGTCGCGAATTTGCCTTTCCTACTTTAAAACTTACTAATTGGAAGTCCAATATCTCGAAAAAAATAATAATCAATACTATTCATTCACAAATAATCAGAATAAAAAGAATTTGCAACAATGCCGACAATCTTAAAGAAGATTTACTCCACTTAATTAAAATACTCAATGAAAATCAAATACCTAACAATATAATCCAAACAGCGCTCAAAAAAGCTGGCATTTACCCTTTTATTTTTTAAATCATGTATTTAGGATAATGATACGTTTACTTAAATCTATTACTAGAAGGTAAATAGTTGATGGCCAATCTGTGTGATTTAATGTACAAATGTAAAATAATTTTCGGTCTCTTTGAACATAATTATCACCGTTACATTATATTCTTTTAAAACAGTGATAAATCGGCCAGTCTATCTCTTTAACTAAAAAAATGGGCTAATTTCTTTTCAATAAAGTGGCATGAAAGCCCGCTTGCCTGAAGACAACTGTTAAATTCTTTTCTTAATTTTCCCAATCTTTTGGCCAATTATTCACAAAAAATATACGTTTTCTAGCCATTTTGAAACATTTTACACCAAGCTCTTGATTCTTCATTAGAAGGACGCCATTTTTTAACAACAGGCTTTCAAATTGACACCCCCCGACGACGGGTTACCTTCTCATTCGTCCAGAAAGTTTTAGGCGGAACTATGCCTTCACTACGTCACCTCCCCCTGTAGGTTTAGGATTGCAAAGATTTTTTAGCTAAACTTACAGCCCCGTAGAATTACTTTGCTTTCTATAGATTCAACACGTTTCAAGAAGGTGAGTCTTAATTTTTATAATTATTATATTTTCTAGCAGAAACATTTTACACAAAAGTGTACGTTTTTTCCACCAAGTTTATTATATTTTAAGTACTTCTTTCTTCAAATTTAACAGCTTCATTACTTTAAGCAAGAGGGCCCCCATTTTTTAGATTTTCTTGATTTCTTCGGTTGTAATATAGGACTAATAGTGTTTCAGAAATTAACTATAAATTATAATTGATGATTTGTGGTTGCATCCTCTCTAATACTATTTATAAATTTAGTTTTCTGTAAAATTTTTGAGGTCTTGAGGCGATTTTAAAATTATTTGTTACCTAGATGCCTCTTTTTATTCTTTAATTCTAATAATTCTTGTTTTGTTTTGTATTGTTTTTCTTCCACGCGTAGGGAAAAGGGGCGTCTAATTGAGACGATTTAGATTAATATGGAAAGATGTAATAGATATGAAAATTTTGTCAGTTAATCGACGCGGTATTGTCTCAATTAGTCGTCAGTTGAAACGCGTGGAAGTAATATTTCAGCGAAAGGGGCAAAGTTCTTTTCCCCTGACGAAACAACTATGCAACTCTCGCTGGGATATTACCATTTTTCTATTGTATACTTTGTTTTTATTACAACTTCAGCTTTTCCCAATCTTACCCATAAATTATAATTTTCTAAGCATTATTTGAGTTTTATTTACATGTTAATCTTTGCTTAGGATTCTAAGTTTTAATTGTATTTAATGTGTAATTTTGGCACTAACGTGCTTTTTCGAATAGGATTTTATAGGGTTTAGGATGTACTATGGCTTTTGGCATTCTTACTTGTTAATAATAGAATTACAAAATTGCAGCTAGAGGCGCAGTTTTTACTAAACCATAAAACGCTATCGTTCAAGTTTTAACATTTTAAAGAAAAACTTTCTTACTTTACTTCTAGCAGCTGTAAGCGCTTAAGTTGTTCTTCAATTTTTTCATAAAAGGAAAGCAAATAAAGCTATTAGGGCATCCAGATCTCTTAATTCCTTTTCACCCAGGATAATTTTCCTATAACCACACTGTAAAGCAGGCTAGCTCCCTCTTTACTTTTAAACTATGGCTCAAATTAAAAACATTAACATAATTAAATGAAGCAATCCGCTTTGTAAATGTTGTAGGTTAAATGCCATGCTTCCACCAACTAAAACTCTTAAACAGCAAACACTTTGAAAAACTTACAATTGTATCTACCAAATAACATGTAAAACATGTTCTCTACAGTACATAGGTCAAACAAAAAATTATCTTAACTTAAGAATTAACAACCATAGATCACACATTAAAAAATTTGCGAGCAACAATAAAATTTCAACTGATCATAATCAAAACACAGCTATTTTAGAACATTTTCAAATGCATAGCTTTGAAAATATTGAAATCACGATCTTAGAAATAGTACCAGACTATAAATTAAGACTTTTCAAAGAATCCATATACATACTGCAAAAAAGAGCACTTTATCCATACGGACTTAACTCCAATTTAAGCAATACCACAAATAAAAGCAAGGAAAATTCTATCTACGGACAATTCAGATTTTTTAGCCAACCAACTTCCAGAGGAAAAAGAGGAGGAAATAAAATTAAAAAATTTTTTTCAGCTCAAGATTTAGATATAATGTTACATAAAATTTCTAACTTCTTTCCACATGAATCATTCGTTAAACAAACTATTAATTTAATGCATAATTTGAAGAATAATACCTTATGGAAACTTCTTAACAAAGTTAAAAAACAATTTATAGGAACAGAGATTATCAAAGATTTAATCATTGATTTCTGCAACTTTAGACTCAGTAACAGTAACTTTTTTCGGAAAAAAATCTTCTGTAAATTACAATTCAAACATCCATTATATGATCAGCTAAAAATGTCTAGTATTTTCAAAAAATATCAATCCCTATTACCTGATACTAACTTACAAGTTACACCGTGCTTCAAATACGAAAAAACAATAGGCTCTTTAGTCATTAATCACCATGAAGTTAGTTCCAACAACAAATGCAACTGTCTTCAACCGGAATTTAAAAACTTTGTTGATCAATATCACAAGCACATCATCACAGGAGACTTAAGCATTGTTCAGGACCAGCAACTACGGAAAGTTATGCAACTAGGAACCAAATTTCGTCCCACATTCTCACTGAGAAAAGAATTTTGTAAGCAGCAATTTCACAACGATATCAATAAATTCATCATAACTATCAGCAATCGCACAAGCCTACCCACCACTACCTTTTTAGAATGGAAAACGGCAATAAGTAAAGAATTTGAGCATACGTTGTTTAAACTTCCCCAGTTTTCAGCATTACATAATAAAAAACTTCTGCTCACTCAAATTAAAAAACTGCAAAATATTTTTATAATCACCAAAATAGATAAAGCCAGCAATAACTTCAGTATTTGTTGAAAAAAATTCTATTATGATCTTTTGCACCAAGAATTAAATAGTTCTAACACTTATCAACAAGTTAAAACTAGCTCCAAAATTCTATTAAATAAGTTTAATGCTCTGCATAAAAGACTGAACCTTCATCCTAATAAAATTAATAATAGATTTACTAACCTGTACGCTTTACCCAAGTTCCACAAAACACCAATTAAATTTAGGTTTATAGCAAACAGCACTAAAAGCTACTTAAAAGAAATCGACTATAAATTTTCACAAATACTAAAACTCATCATGAAATATATCAATGATTACGATTTTCAAGGATTACATTATAACTGGATTATTACTAACAATGAAAAAATTATCAACACTATTAATGAAATAGACATTCAAAATATTCAATGCTATGATTTCGAAAATTTATATACAACACTTCCCTTAGAAGATATTCTAAGCAGCTTGCAAGATCTTCCAAAATTGTTCCCACAAATTTTAAATTTTATTACTAAAGACAGTTGGACATTATATCTTAAAAGCATCCTATTTAATAATTATATTCTCTTTAATAATACTTTCTTTAAACAAATAAAAGGAATTCCAATGGGCGGTAACAGTTCAAGCTCCATTTGTGGACTATTCCTGTTCTCATGTGAATTTAATTTCCTACGTTCACTTAACAAAAATGAATACCAGTATTTTAAATACATTTTTAGATACGTAGATGACATTATTGCCTTTAATAATTATGGAAAACTAAAAAATACACAGATTTATCCTTCCAGCCTTAAGCTTAATATCACTAATAACCAACAAGACGAAATTGTTTACCTTGACTTACAGATTAATAACTTTAAACATATTAAAATTTTCGACAAACGTCGCGAATTTGCCTTTCCTACTTTAAAACTTACTAATTGGAAGTCCAATATCTCGAAAAAAATAATAATCAATACTATTCATTCACAAATAATCAGAATAAAAAGAATTTGCAACAATGCCGACAATCTTAAAGAAGATTTACTCCACTTAATTAAAATACTCAATGAAAATCAAATACCTAACAATATAATCCAAACAGCGCTCAAAAAAGCTGGCATTTACCCTTTTATTTTTTAAATCATGTATTTAGGATAATGATACGTTTACTTAAATCTATTACTAGAAGGTAAATAGTTGATGGCCAATCTGTGTGATTTAATGTACAAATGTAAAATAATTTTCGGTCTCTTTGAACATAATTATCACCGTTACATTATATTCTTTTAAAACAGTGATAAATCGGCCAGTCTATCTCTTTAACTAAAAAAATGGGCTAATTTCTTTTCAATAAAGTGGCATGAAAGCCCGCTTGCCTGAAGAAAACTGTTAAATTCTTTTCTTAATTTTCCCAATCTTATGGCCAATTATTCACAAAAAATATACGTTTTCTAGCCATTTTGAAACATTTTACACCAAACTCTTGATTCTTCATTAGAAGGACGCCATTTTTTAACAACAGGCTTTCAAATTGACACCCCCCGACGACGGGTTGCCTTCTCATTCGTCCAGAAAGTTTTAGGCGGAACTATGCCTTCACTACGTCAACTCCCCCTGTAGGTTTAGGTTTGCAAAGATTTTTTAGCTAAACTTACAGCCCCGTAGAATTACTTTGCTTTCTATAGATTCAACACGTTTCAAGAAGGTGAGTCTTAATTTTATAATTATTATATTTTCTAGCAGAAACATTTTACACAAAAGTGTACGTTTTTTCCACCAAGTTTATTTTATTTTAAATACTTCTTTCTTCAAATTTAACAGCTTCATTACTTTAAGCAAGAGGGCCCCCATTTTTTAGATTTTCTTGATTTCTTCGATTGTAATATAGGACTAATAGTGTTTCAGAAATTAACTATAAATTATAATTGATGATTTGTGGTTGCATCCTCTCTAATACTATTTATAAATTTAGTTTTCTGTAAAATTTTTGAGGTCTTGAGGCGATTTTTAAAATTATTTGTTACCTAGATGCCTCTTTTTATTCTTTAATTCTAATTAATTCTTCTTTTGTTTTGTATTGTTTTTCTTCCACGCGTAGGGAAAAGGGGCGTCTAATTGAGACGATTTAGATTAATATGGAAAGATGTAATAGATATGAAAATTTTGTCAATTAATCGACGCGGTATTGTCTCAATTAGTCGTCAGTTGAAACGCGTGGAAGTAATATTTCAGCGAAAGGGGCAAAGTTCTTTTCCCCTGATGAAACAACTATGCAACTCTTGCTGGGATATTACCATTTTCTATTGTATACATTGTTTTTATTACAACTTCAGCTTTTCCCAATCTTGCCCATAAATTACAATTTTCTAAGCATTATTTGAGTTTTATTTACATGTTAATCTTTGCTTAGGATTCTAAGTTTTAATTGTATTTAATGTGTAATTTGGCACTAACGTGCTTTTTCAAATAGGATTTTAGAGGGTTTAGGATGTACTATGGCTTTTGGCATTCTTACTTGTCAATAATATATATATATATATATGTATTGCAATAGTACTCTTTGTTAATTTTTATCTTTATACAGTTCATTTATCCTTATTCTACGCTTTATTAATTTTTCAAAAGCTACTTGAACTTATAACTAATTTGCGTGAATTTGTGGGAAGACCAAAATTAAAAATTCTCATATGTATCCAGATATTCTTGAAAATTCTATGCTGCGCAATTAGTCAAAAGTGTTTGACTAAGTTTATCAATAAGACAACATACTTTTTAATGGTTTATTTCTGTAGTCGATTGATTCAATGAGAGGTGCATAAAACAAATTCATTGAATTTCATAGAATTTCAAGAATTCATTGAATTTTCATAGAATGAATTAAGTTTCAACATTAAAACTCAATTCATGAATATAATAGCAATTTCCTGCTCTTTACATATAAACAGAATTATGAGCTTCTGAAAATTTAAAAAGACTGCCAGAAACTTTCTGCTGCAACATCCCAAATATATTAGCAGAATGTCTTATTATTGGAGTTTTCGATAACAGCAAGTAATAATACGACGACCTTTGGAGCAAGTAGAGAAATATGATTTATCGTCTACCCACGTGGCTCAGTACTTTTCGGTATAGTGTGTATAAATAACAACCGAGTCCAGAAGACTGAGAACTATTATTTAAATTGCAAACATATATTATCCTATAAAGACCCCGATAAAATGTATAGCTTTGTTGTTATAATTATTGTTTCATCTTTATTAAAATGCTTTGAAAAACTGTTAATCAAAGAAGGCTATATTTATTTGGTTAATTTTGATGAGAATAAGAATCGTTTTAACTGACGTTAAGGTTATTGATTTGCCCATATATAAACACAATAATTAGTATTAATGAACACTGAATCAAAAATGGTTTTATGCTAATTTTTCTTGAAAAAACATACAGGGGCATTATTAAATTATATGCATTTTTCCTCAAAGTCTTTGAAACAATTCCGTGTGCACCAAATGAGTTATAAGATGCACAATTAAATTTAGTCTTTCTTGCAGTTCGAGTTTTTGCAAAATGCTGTCTGTAACCTTTGCAAAACTATTAAATATAGGAAAAATTAAAATTTAATTTATAGGAACCTAGTTTGTTACAAATGTAGGCATTCAGTTCTTTGAAAAACATTTCATTTGGTTGTCATCGAGCTTGCTATTGGAAGCAATAATCTCAACAGAGTTTTAATTTTTTATGAGTGAAATCAGTAGGTTTGTCAGTATTTAAAACTTCCTGTATGATCAGGGAATAGTAATTGAAAATATTTCATAAGAACAAATTAATATTCAATAAACATATAACTTTTAATAAACTTATAAAAAATAGAATAAATATATAAAAATAATAGTTTTATAAACATATTTATAAAAATGATAAAACACGAACCGAATTTTTGTAATCCTTGCATTGCTCATTGTAGATTGTCTTTCGCAACACATAGTTTTGTCTTTTGTACCACTATTAAGTTATTTTCTCCCTTCTTCTAACATGCCTTCATGGTGTAATGGTAGCATATTCCATGCTTCGAGAGGTCCAAGTTCGAGTCCCGGGAAGGATATTACTCATTTTACACGTCTCCCGCATTAAAAGAAAGAAAAAAAAACACTAATGGGCCTACAGTGGCGCCATACCAAAAAGATAATCCTAGTAGTGACAATAATTCGTCACTACCAGGATTTGACGATAGGGTCCCCTAACCCTCAGTCGCCCTTTAAAAGGGGGAGTATATAAGGTATTTATCCCGCCTTCTTAGCATGCCTTCGTGGTATAACTGTCAGCACACTCGGCGTGTATTCTAGAGGTCCGAGATTCGAGTCCTGGCGAAGGCATTGCTCGTGTTTCACGTCTCCTGCATAAAAAAAACCCTAATGACTTCTTTAAAAATCTGTTTAGTGTTGTATATTCTTCATCAGAACTTTTCGAGGATCTGTTCAAAGGTTGACTTTTCAGCTAATTTTTAATATCTGCGCTGTATATCGTTAAATAAGTTTTATCTAATGATTTAGCAATACCTCAAGGTCCAAGCTAATCAATTATTATCAATTAGAAAAGTAGATGCATCAGAATCAGTGGAAGAGATGCAGATCAAAAACAGACATACAGCCATTGATATTAAAAGCTAATGTTTCTAGTGTCGTTTTTTAGTTGTCTTATATATCAACAAAATGTGTCAATATATAAGATATTTGTTATCCTTTTATTAAAAATATTAAAACAAAACTATAAACCTGAACAAAATATGTTCTTCTTGGAACTGTATATGCTGGTAAATGTAAGAAGTAAGCCTGTAGTTTCCTCACTTATATCTCTTAACTAAGTGTTGAGGAACCTGGTGAACTACTAGGCGAATAATTAAAGTCCCTGAACACTGGTAGTTCGATCTGAGATTCAAATCCCTCGAACGGGCTGGCTGCATGGGAGTTTTCGAGGTATTTCTCATGTATAACATGTTAATACGAGGCAGTTTCTCTAGAAAGTCTTCCACGAAGGCATCCCTCCCTTTTAGTCGAAGAACAGAAACGTGAACTAAAGAAGGGATAATTACCTTGTTGTTTAATATAAGGATTCACAGATGGCTCCCTTTCTCAGGGCATACAACAAAGCCTCCACTTGGGCTTAAACTAAAAAAAATTAACAAATAAGAACTAACTAATGACTAAAAGAGATTTATCCGAAGTTAACACAAATTCTAAACTAGCTAGCCCGTAATATTGAATTAGCTAGCGAAGCTATCTAAAGGCTCGTAATACGGCCGAGCATAGTAACAGCTAGAGAGATGTATCCAAAAGGCAATCAAGAATCCTAAGTCTCTCGAAGTCAGTGGAACTTAAATACTTTCTACTACTCATTTGTATTTAATGCGATTCTAAAAACTCATTCTGGTAAGGAATTGTAAGCTGAAGCTAGAAGAGATAGGAAAGGTGCATAAACGTAACATAACTGTAATAAAATTAGGATGTACCTTACAAGGCAGTTTTCATTCAGACACGTGCACTTCGTAAACTTAAAAAAAATGCTTCTCTAAAACTATAAAAACAAGCTCACCAGCAGCCGAGCGTTTAAGTCTCTGAACACTGGTAGTTCGATCTTAGATTCAAATACCGCGAACAGGCTAGCTGCATGGGCATTTTCGTGATATTCCTCATGTATAACGTGTTAATACGAGCCCCTTTCCCTAGAAAGTCCTTCATGAAGATATTCCTCCTTTCCGTGTAGTGCCTTAGAGCGGAAGACGTAAATAATAACAATAAAAATAATTCTAAAACCATATACGTTATCTATCAAAGATGGTTTAAAATAATGTGCACGAATTTTTATGAAAACGGAGCAGGCAAAGCTTTAAAAAGGGGAAAAGTATTTTAACGAAAAAATAATTTTAATGAATGCAATAAATAAATATTCAACGGAAAGTTGAAATCTTCTGTTACATAGAATCATTCTGTGTATTTTCTAATCACAGTAGTACGATAAATATGATGAAATGTGATAATTTTCTTTGGAACTTTTAAAATGCTTTTTACCATAAATATGCCTGTTTTATTTCGACTTTAATAAAAATGTGTAAAATGCTTTCTATGTATGTGCTACTTACCGTTTATGCCCTCCATTTCAATACTCTTATGGTTTGGGCTTAGTTTAGATGACAACTTGAAAGAATTCTTTTATGTGCAACTTTTGATTAGCTTTAAGTATGTAAAATGGTAAAATATGCTGTATAGCGTCCAAGGCTTAATGGAGTCCAAAGATGGCGGTTTGCTGCAATTCAACAAATAAGTCCTAAAAAGTCGCTGGTGGGTGGAGAAGTGCTCGCATGGGATTGACGTTATGCAAAACGCATTGACGAGCGCTTCATTACGCGAATGAGTCATTAGCGGAGGGAATCCAAACTCCGAAGCATAGAGCTATTACCCCGATTGAGCTAATTCCCAATTAGCTTCACCGAGATTTCGAATACCATTCCTGATAAGCATTTTTCTCTCTCCTCATTACACTTCACGAATCGCGCAAAGGAGAACTTACGTGAGCAGAAAAGGAGATAAGCTGTGATTTCCTTCCGATTTGAATGGATTCTCTCCTTTCTCTAATGATCCTGAACAATATGCGAAGCTGAAAAGTGTTTATACCATCGTCTACGAAATGTGATTAGCAACCTAGTTCTAATTTAGACTCATTATTGCTTAAAAATTATTGTTTTAAATGGACTGTTATGAATTGTGATGAGTATGCATTCTTTAGTTTTAAAATTACGCTGACTGCAAGCGACTGTGTAAGGTGTAGCCTTTTGATAATTAATCCGATGGAGAATAGCAGAGTCGTACCTTAATGGCATTACAGATTCTTGCTCAATTGGCTTAATGATAAATTTTTGGTTTTAATCGGAATTCACTCAACTTTAACATCTTATCTTTTAACGAGCGTAAACATCGGAAAAGTTTTCAAAGTAGACTGATAAAGGGACTCATTTGTAAAAGTGTGTTTCGTTCTTTTCATCAAGTCGTGCAAATGTTACTTAACAAAGAATGAGTTTAATAACAAGTAGCTATCTTAATACACTTAAATATTCTGTATCAAATACGAAACTCTGATCTTGAACTTGTTTCCTACGTGATACTCAACATTAGTTAAAAATATCAACAGTCTGTTTACATGAAAAAATATAAGTTTATTACAGTAGAATTAAAACAAAATTCAATATTGTTATAAAATGTCAACCTTAAAATATATCATGATCGAATTTAAAGGCTTGCTCAGATATGAAACTTTTTTCAATATTTCAAGTGCTGACGTCGAGAATCACTATACACACATTACGTGAGTTGGCTGATTAGGTTATAAGGTATTCCTCCTGCCTTCTAGGGATCCTTTCGTGGTGTAATGGTTAGCACACTCGGCGCGTATTCGGGAGGTCCGATGTTCGAGCCCCGGCGAGGGCATTGCTCATTTGTCACGTCTCCAGCATCGAAATAATCTAATGTCTCTACAGTGTCACCTGAACTAAAAAAGGTGGTGGATTTTGATTCTTCACCTCCAGGATTTGGCGATTGGGTCCCCTAATTACAAGTCGCCCTTTAAAAGGGGGGTACATAAGGTATTTTTCCCGCCTTCTTAGCATGCATTCGTGGTAAGTTAGCACACTCGGTGTTGTATTCTAGAGATCCAAGGACATTGCTCATTTTTCACGTCTCCATCATCGAAATAACCTAATGTCTCTACAGTAACAAGATGTGCTTTAGAGAAGATAATATTTGCATTTTAAAATTCCTCAAAACAGAACTGTTACCTTGGTTCAAAGCAAATTTCCATCAAGATTCAGAAAACTCACTTTAAAGCAACTCATATAAGAACGTTATCAATATGAGTTGTTTGCACAAAAGTAAAGATTCTGCCAGACCATACGTATCTGAAGAACAAACTGAGTTTCTGAGCGCCTTTCTGTGAAGTCCCAAGAAGTCAAAACACAGGACAAGATCTGAATATTTTACAAATGGTTTACGAAATTTTGCAAAATGGGATATATTTCTAGACTAATTTGAATTGTTGTAGTACTTAAATGAGCTTGATGAAGCAAAAGCAAGCCTTCTCGATTTTCGACATGGGATGAAATTAGCTGTGAATTAAATCACGAAGCACGCGGTGACTGCCTACATTAAGATGCGGACCTCAGGGATTATAATATCCTATTTGGATGCACATGCTATTTCAAATCCCGAACCCCAGTGCATTTTCTATGAATTCAATGAAACTGCAAACATTTTTAGTCCGAAAGGCGTTAGGCCAGAAAGGCTGTAAATTTCGTTTTGGTATTTTGGTTTAATTCACTTTTCAAACTGTTTCCACCAAATATTAAAGCCCCGTATTATATTTAAAGAAATTAAATAATAAAGAATCTGCATATATGTATGTATGTTTCTCGTATTGTGATAAAACACCGGTACGTCATCAAATTCTGAATAGTGTAAACCTCCAACAAACATAGGCATCTGAAAACCTTAATTTGGAATTTGTTTCATTATCTATTTCCTATTTTGTCAGGCATTAAAGAATTTTTTATTAACAAACTTAAAGATTTCAAAGCGAGGAATGGCAACACTGTAGTAAAAAAAATTATCCCCAGCGTGTGAGACTGTGTATCGGAAACTCTAAATATATGTTATTTTAAAATTGTTTGGCAATTTTGCTGTTGAATTGAATTTTATGGTTTAAGTTTGAAGAACATGATATTTAATAAATAAAGATAAGATGCAAAACGTTAAAAAAAACTCTTTGGGCATAATGTAAAATCTGAAAGCTTTCAGATTTAATTCTGCTTAGTGGTGTGATGTTGGACGTTTGGTATATAAGATAAAATTTCCAAGATTAATTGCTAAATGAAGATTACTGAGTTAGCCCAATAAGTAAGTGAATTTCAGCTAAACTACATCTATTGCGTTGTTTATTCAGTAACCTAATTGTGAAAAATACTAGCATTGTCTTTCATATGACTTATCATTCGATAATATCAAAAGCAATTTTACTTTTACTTCTATAGTCCCAGTCTGTTTTCACCTATCATCAATTATACAACTGCTCATTTTATTTATTAGTAGCTACGAAGTCAATTTACTTATTTCTTCATTACATAATAGGATATCTACAGTTACACAAAACTTGCAGTTAATATTTTGGCCATTCTTCACGATTCTCGCCCAGCACCATTAACTATGGAATTACTTGCACGCCAATAAATCCTATTTCATCTTCATAATGAATTATGGTGACACAATGTAGACAAGGAAAATTAGGATAACCACTCGATCTTTAAACCACACAGATTATTTTCTACAAACACGAAGAAATTGCTCGGCATTACTCCTGAAGAATTCCACACAACAGCACATGGCGACAGATAAACAGTGCCGGTATAACACGACCTTTGGAACCCGTTGTCTTCCCATGAATGAAGCTATTTTCTTGGTATATAGTTGATCGCTAATAGTTCTGTTTTGTTTTACACACTATTGTGTCGCAAGCTGCCAGATAATTTTGTAGAAAAAAATTGGAATTTGAAGACTTTCGACGGCACTGCGACAAGTTCGCATAGATGTTCTTTGGTCAGATTGTTCAGGTGGGGAATGATTTCCGAATGTAATGGTACCTCTTTCACACTAGGGGAGAAATCCTTCTGAAACGAGGTCTCTTTGTTAATTATTCCGGTTGCAACCTCGTAGGTCACCAACGTTTCCCAAGATAAAAGAAATGTTTCACCGGTGTCGGAATGTGGGCACATTTGTAACGGATCATGAGAGGAATTCCCCCCTGCACGGAGTTCAGCCGTTAGTTGGTAAAGCAGCGAGAAAAGAAAGTGGTTTTCTGAGAAGAGTCAGGACCTTCTTGCTGCGGCTATAGACATTTTGACGCACTAGAACTATGATACCTCGTGTATACTGTTAACAGCACACGTTCCTGTTTAACAAATTTCTGAAATTACTGGACTGAATGCATCCAAGTCCCACATCGTCATAAACCGCAACTGTTAATGGTTTTATTTTTTATTAAAATGCATGTTTTTGTTAGAACTAGAGTTAGAAGTTCATTTCAACTCTGTATTTACAACTAGGATTGTGCAGCGGTTTCGGTCACTACACCACAGCAGTTTTACTGCTAAAACGCGGGGAAAATGTGGCACCGGGAAGTCCATTTCAGCGCGCCGTGGAATAGCAGTGCAAAACCGGTTGATCAGACTTTATGTACTCGTGCTGAGCAATGAAGATTATTTCTTCGGAAGTTGCAGAGTAAAAGCTTGCGTTTACACTTAGTACTACGTCTTTCAATGTTTTGTGCTGAATAGAATTATGTTCAGCATGCTGAAGCATAAAACTGGAAAACCGTGTTAATGAACTTGAAAGTCATCTAATGTGATTTACAGTCGTAAAGGTATTTCATGAAAAGGAACTTGCAAGATTAGTTACTATATGGGTAAAGTATATTTTTATTACATTAAACTGAGAAAAACTGCTCTCAAGATTTCACGTAATATTTTTTTTAAACAGAAGACACCTAGAGAGGTTACAGGCTAACGAACCTTCGTTGCAAGTAGTATGTTTTCCAAAATAAAATTTTAAAGCTTAGGTTTCATTTTAAATTGCTGTACAAATCATTGCCGTCCGCTGCTTCAAAATAAAGAATGAGTAATACACAAACGTAATCATACAGAAGTTATAAATTACTATCAAAAGATTTTATTTTCTAATATATACTCAAAAATCTTTTAAGAAATACAATACGTCATAACGACATTATAAATTATTACCCAAAAATTTTATTTTGTAATATATACTCAAAAATCTCTGTAGAAATACAAAACGCACCACTCAGAAACTGGAAAATTATTATCCAAAAATTTTATTTTATAATATGTATTCAAATATCTCTATGGAAATACTAAACGCATCACACAGAAGTTATAAATTACTATCTAAATGATTTTATTTTCTAATTTATACTCAAAAATGCTGTTAGATCTTACAAAGGTCATATGGTAATGAATCTCTAAATGCAGGTCTTCAAAAAATCATACACGATCAGCTTTTATATAGAAAAAAGTCCCATGTGTACGTCTTTGCATTTCTGTGCAATATTTCTTATTTACGTGCAACATAATTAAAATTTATGAAAATTATTAACTCAGTTGCAGTAAATGACTACTTAAGCATTTCGTCAAACTAGAAACTCTAAGAGGAGGTAGAATCAAAAATTAAAATTCATTAAGCCACAGATTAAGCATATAGACTGTGTAAGAAATTTCGCCTTTCTTCCCACTACTTACTTTCGCGGCGCTTAACTGGTAGTATTGCTTGTAATAGAAACCGATAGTTCAAATCTCGGCAAGAGATTGTTGGTTTTTTACATCTCCTGCTTCGATAATGGAATAGCTCTGTATTTGTATTAACACAAGATCAACAGCTACTAACTTGCACAGAAATCACAAAGGGATCAATTTAGTTGGACTGCGTACAAAATAAAGGTAATTGATAAAATACTTTGAAAAGGTACTCTCTTACACTGCTCGACATTGAAAATGCAACACCAAGAAGGAGTGGTCAGAAATGTATGGAAATTTTAGAGTAGACGCACGTCACTAAGTTATGCAAATGATGTGAAATGCGCAGCTCTTCGGCGCACGTGAAGTAAGATATAAGGGAAGGAACGTGCAGAATCGGCAATATTCGTGACGTTATTTCTGCCAGGCGAATTATCGAAGAAAGTTGGTTTTTGTCCCGGAGGATACGTGTAATAGGAGAGAATGCCAGGCCGCCGTCAACGAAGACACTTCCAGCAGATAGACGATTTTACGAGGGGTATGGTGATCGGACTGAAAAGGGCGGGTTGGTCCTTACGTCAAATCGCGGCTGATACCCATATGGATGCCAGCACGGTGCATCGGCTATGGCGAACATGGTTGGAACAAGGGAATGTGGGAAGAAGGAGGGGTGCAGGTGCAGCCAGAGTAACGTCAGCAAGCGTGGATCTACGCATCCGCCGACAAGATGTAGCGGTCCCGCAAGTCACTTGTACCGCGATTCTGCAGCATGTGCAAGATACCCTGGATGATCCTGCCTCGACGAGAACCATTTCCCGTCGATTGGTTGAATGTAGCCTTCACTCACGGCGTCCGTTCAGAAGACTCCCATTGACCCCACAGCATAGACGCCAACGTTTAGAATGGTGCCGGACTGGAGCGATGTGGATGACAGAATGGCGAAACGTCGTGTTCTCAGATGATCCTATTGTTTGCCGCATATGTTTCCAGTTACACTGTAAAGATATGCAGTAAAATAAAGAAGAAAATGTCTAACGACTAATTTTACTTGTTAGCCCATGAATTTCAGGTGACATTTCAACTTTGCACAGTTTCGCCTCGATTTTGAAGGACAGCACCCCAGAGGATGGGTCCGAGAGTCTCTCAACCCTCTTCCCTACCACAGTCTATCGAGAGAACTTTCAGATCGCCGTATATTTGAGTGCTTCCATACCCCTCAGACATTATACATTTACAAACAACCAGGACTTCTCCGGGATTCGAACCCGGGCTGTTCCGAACGCAGTCAGCGTCACTGGTTATTTTCCCGTCTGAGTGGCTCTTACAAAGTAAATAACTTAATGTGTAGATATCCTTTTCAAATGATTAGATATTTTCATTTTAATTTTTAATGCTTTAATTTAAGATTTAAAATAAAAAAAATATTATTTGTCATGCGTTGCATGCAATACATTCAAGTTTTAAGTATAAAAGAAGCTTGATATTCGAGAAATAAACTAAAATTTTTGAAATTCATTATATTTTATATTTTAACCCATCGCGCAACAAAAGTGAGCTGAAAATAAAAAAAAAATTAGAGAAAGATTTTT
The DNA here is from genome assembly GCA_000611955.2 of Stegodyphus mimosarum. Lineage (NCBI taxonomy): Eukaryota > Metazoa > Arthropoda > Arachnida > Araneae > Eresidae > Stegodyphus > Stegodyphus mimosarum. The sequence goes on along the minus strand of KK120282.1, from coordinate 189,435 downwards.
ATTATTAAAATTTCTCCTTTTAGGAGAAGTAGTAGAAGCACAGTAGTAGAAGAAGATAGTAGAACATGTATGGAGAATTGGAGGAAACATGATCAATGAAATACTCGTAAAAGCAAAAATATTGCGGTTCGATGTAATACTAAAACAAAATTAATTTCCTAGAAGAATAATAGTGGTAACATAATAGGGAGAATTCGAAGAAAAGAATATTTTGAAAAAAGAAAATGAGCAAAAGGTAGCTAAAGGAATAGACGACAAATAAAATATTTTTGAGAGAGAACGTGATACAGATTTGCAAAGACGGCAAAAGAATATAGCAGTTTACTGTAAAAAAGGGAAATATTTCAGTTGTTTTCTTTCATTTTTAAGGGAAAAAATAAATGTTGTGGGTTTAGGCCAGTGATGGGGAAACTCTGACACGTGTTTCGTAAGCGACTCGCAAAAATCATTTGTCTAACACACACCACGCAATTCCATAGCCGTCGATGGACGTAAACACTGCATAATGCAAAAGTATTTGCCTTTCCAGCAGCCTCCTCATTGCCCACATGTGCTGACCACGGGTACGCTCGAATGATTTCTTAGCAGATTTATTACACAGTTAGCATACGGATGATTCTGTATAGCATTACACCAATGTTAAGCTACAGTTTCTGATAATTTTGACACGCCGAGCTCAAAAGGTTCTCCATCACTGGCGTAGGTGTAGAAATTTCCAGCTGATATGCCGTGTGGTAGTTAAGCATTTTGTTTTCCAGTTATGTTTTCAAAAGCATATTGCACATTTAATCATTCGTATATGTGTTACAACCTTAAGATTTCTTTTTGAAAGTTAGATACGATATTTAAATGAAAATTCGGCTGCGCTCTTGTCTTGGTGACAGAGAAGCCGGCTACCATAGACATGGACCAGGAACTGAATTCCGAGAAGTCGTGAATGTTTGCAGTTATACAGTTTTGCAGCATGGGGATCCATATAATACTGTTCAGCTGAAAGTTCTCTTAAGCGTTTGATTGTAGAGAATGATGGGGGTAGAAATTTCTCAGATCCTGCCTTCCGGAAGTTTCTTCGTTAAAAGCGTAATGGAAGGCCAATTCTTATTGGCTCCTGTAAAATGGCCAAGACGTAAGCCGACGGCAAATAAAACCATTGTTTCTTTCCATAATAAAATTCGTAGACCTCATTATGCATAGTATGAGATCTG
>KK120282.1:165173-188129 GCA_000611955.2 Stegodyphus mimosarum | reverse complement strand
GAAGAATTAGAAACTAAAAGAATAAAATTGTAAGAAGTTAGAGTTTTAATCCTTGGCAGCTTGAATAAGGCTTTAACTAATAGAACGAGAAGGTACTGAAACTGATGAAAATATTAAAACCATTAAGCTGTTATGTTAACAGTGACAAAGTTATTTGACAAAGCTTTACAACGTTTTTAATTATCATGCAGGGATTGTGCCTGTAATTAAATGTAACTTGTGTCAAAACCTGCTATCGACATATAAGAGATTTATCGCTATGCATAAGATGAGAGAGCTTAAGACGGGTGTAAAACACCCTTTTATTTAAAGCCAAATAAATTGAGAGGAAGATATATCTAGTGCTTATAAATCGCCCGCATTTATGGCATGAATTCTAAAGTAGAATTTAAACTAAAATTAAATCTAAATATTTATTTGCCTAAGTCTACTCAGAGAAATTAAGGGCAGGAAGGCTCCACAGGGGTAACAGCGTTATCGGTAAGAGGATAGCAAAGCCGTAGACAAGAACGCTTAACTTAGAATAGCAATTAGTACCATTTCCTTCAGAACGTTGAACACGCTGTAGTTAAACAATCTCAAACCCTCAATTAAATACACACGAGCTAATTTGCATTCTGGCAGGAAAACGGAAAGAAAGAAGTGACAATAAAGATTCTGAACATAAACTAATTGGTTCATTAACATAAATAAACCTTACAATAACATACAGAGACATTTAGTGTCTGTTCATTATAGTTCTCAGACAAAATGCATTAGAAGTTAACTGATGCAGCAAATGCAAGCCAGCTGTGAAGGAGAATCAGTCCTTTATATAACACTAAAAACAAATTCAAATACCAGACAATTGAATTATATACATGTATATTTATCATATTAGCAGGAGAAGGCTTATAGATTTGAAGAGAAATATACAATCAGCAAACAGCTGTCAAGATAACTAATCTACAATCAAGAATAAGAAAGAAAGTTCAGTAATTACTCAGTTTAAAGTTACTGAAGGTGTGATACCAGCAGACATTCATCGGAAAATGAAAGAAGCATCATTAATGTCTCAAGCTTATCTTTCAGCTTTCGTGTTAGAGCAACTTTCAGCAGGGCAGTCTCAAGAAAGAAATTAAATAGGGGCAATGAAAAAGAGGTTTTTTTCATCAATAAAAACGCAGTCATCAACAATCAGAGGGAGAAAAATGTTTTTATCCAAGAATCCATAAATAAACGTAGTGATAATACACGTCTTTCAAACGCAGTTATTTAAAAAAAACAGTTGGGTATTTCTCACGCTTCTTGCGAATATTCTGCTAGAAAAGCAAATATAATTATTCTTTTGGACATCCCAGTGGATTTTAAAAATTTGTAAAATTGAACTGATAGATTTAGGGTCAAATTGATGTAATTCAATATACAATCAAATTTTAGAGACAAAAATAAGTTTCTTCAAGTTATTTAAAGTTTAAAAATTGCAAGATAGATAAATAACTAAAATCAACTCTAACTGAAAATGAAGTGAATGAACTGAAATGAAAAAACTAACTGAAAATGAACTCAAAAGTTTGGAATTTAACATCACTATAAATAGATGTAAATTCCATATTTCACACAAAGGGGGGAAAAGGACGTTTAAAGTTAAATATTTAATGAGGTTTTCATCAGATTCATAATACGTAATAAAAACGCATTTCAGTTCCTAAAATATGCTTCACATTCTTCAAGAACTTTGCACCAACGATTTTTAAAATATTCTAAGTTCCTTTTCATATGATATGCAGTTCGTGGAAGTTCTAATCATAGGCATTCGTAGTATTTTCATTACGTGTTTTCATCACGAAATTAAAAGAGTAACAAATCATATCTAGATCCCTTATCATTAATTTCTATATCCCTAGGAAACCAAGCTTGAATATAATTTTTTGAAAATAACTAATAACACCACTGCAGAATTAAACTTGATAGTTATTGAATTTCGTATCATGCAAATGTAACTGAAAATGAACAATAGCGAAACTCAGCAAGCAATCAGCAGCAAAATATGCAGCATCAGAAGTAAAGACTGAATTGCCAATCTCGACAAACACTATGAAAATACATCTTAAACAGCAAACAATAAATAAGTGTATAGTTAGAAAGATGAACTTCAAGTGAAACGGAAAGATTACCATCATGTTAACTATCATGCTATTTCCCTATCTGTTTTTAAGATATTCCTCGAAAAATGAGATAAAAGTGGTAATGCAATGCCTGCCATAATAAATACTATCTTCTGTATGCGTTATTGTTCTCTTCCGGAGCTTAAGATTTAATATTTTGTAATATGCTCCCAAATATAAATATAAATACCTTGTAATGATCCTTACATCCTCATAATGACTTTATAATGGTCATTATAAGGTATTATACAATTACCTTATAATGATCCTTACATTAAAAGGCTCTCAGAATTAATAATATTGGCAGAGGAAAAAATCAAGATTATTCTATGGGTTTAACTATTATGATTTCTATTATTAGTTGATTTGATTTTCAGTTACATGTAAATACAGTAGACGTACAAAATTATACAATATTATCATTATTACCCGAAACGACGTTTAGCCCAGAAGGGCTATTAATTTCGTTTTGGCGTTTTGAATCGAAAACTTTAAAAGCCTCAATCACTTTTAAAGTTGTTGCCACTAAATATATCGCCCTGTGTTATATTTAAAGAAATTAAACAATGAAGAATCTGCATAAATGTATGTATGTTTCTTGCATTGTGATAAAACAACGGTACGTCGAGTAATCGAACTTTGAATAATGTACGTCTCCACCTGATTATGGGCACCTGGAAGCCCAGATTTGGAATTTGGAATTTGTTTTATTATTTGTTTCACATTTCGTAAAGCAGTTATAAGTTTTTGATTATGATACTCAACGATTTCAAAGACAGCAATGGCAACACTGTACAAAAAAAAACATTTTTATCTCCAGCGCACGAGAATGTATCGGAAATTTTAAAGATATGCTCTTTTTAAATTGTTTTGTGATATTTCTGTTGAATTGAAATTTATGATTTAAGTGCGAAGAAGATGATATTTAATAAATAAAGATAACACACAAAACGTTAAGCAAAACCCCGTAATATAAAATCTGAAAACTTTCAGATATTTTTTGATTATAATTACTTTTATTTCTTTCTTTCTTACATTGTTATTTGAAATACGTATGAATATACATATGACTACGTATGACTGAATTAAGATTGTAGATATTTATGCTTTCGCTAAGCATCGGCACTTACAAGATGACTGACTGGTTTGGGGACGTATGATCCTAAACAATATTACCACCATATTAATATTACCACCATTCTAGCATTAAAGTAATTACTTGATATTTAAAGTATTCTTAAAAGTATTGTATTCTTTTAAAATAATTATTTATTACGAAAAAGAACTAAAGGGTTACTAATTTAATTTTAATGAGTGAAATTATCAGCGCCAGAGCGCATCTCCATTCCAGAAATGCCGAGAAATTCAAACAGACTCTTCTTTTATCAGCAGAAAGTCAGAGCAATCCGAACTCACATTTTCTCCAAAGCCCTGCGCCAAGATGAGGGTATTACTTCGTGATAGGATCTTTTCACTAGACGTTAAAACGAGGTGTAAAGCCATCATTATTGAGAATTCAGTCGCTGGTTATTACCCGTGGGATGCTGACTATTTCACCACTGATAATGCAATCCGAAATCGGGGAGTAGTTTCATTTGCTGGGGTTGAATTTCAAGACAGAGAAAGCAATGAAGGGAGCAGTCGTATCTAAACTTCAAGAAGTTGAAAGAAATAGATTTTTTAAGCACGAGGCAATCACACCCGTATGCTTTAGATTTCAAATTTAAACACAAAGGTTTTTGTAATACTGGGATTAATTATTGATATTTTAAAAAGTGTTAACAAGTATTTCTGGTATTAACTTGAAATTTTCTTTAATGTTTTAAAATTTGCAGTATAATTAGATTATTTTGTGAAAATATTAAATCTTCAAAGGAAAACTGCACTAAATATTGGCAAATGTATGATATGCGTGTGACATGTTTTAGCGAAGATAAATATTCGTATTTTATCATTTTATTAGAAGAATATTAAGAAACAGGCTACATAGGTAGTAAACTTAGTAGGGCACCAGATTTGGTAAATGTGGGAACCTTATTTACGTAAAGATGGAATTTATTCTTTTTCTGTTGCTAGTAAATTAAACAGTTGTACCAAAGACTTTGACTAAAATTCCTCAATGTTTTATTCTTCTCGTGATTCATGTGATAGGAATATCTTACAATATCAAATGCCAAGCAAAATAATAGAATCAGCAATACCTAAGAAATAGCTGACCAAACCTTATTTAAAAAGAATACACGACTGGGCTAACATTCATGAAAACAGTTCTGGAAATGACTGGGCAGATGGTAGTTATAATATGGAATTTGTAAACTTGTGATTATCATAACCTCCTGTAGAAGATGGCTAGCGTAAGAAGATGACACAATATTTTAGAAATTATCGGGACTTTAAGAGCTATCTCTACAGATTTGAGTTGTCTTCCACTGAGATATACGGATGTGATTGTGGAATGTAAAACAGTATATATGTATTATTGGATTGTAATGTTTTTAAATCGTAAAGAAACATCTTGGATCTAAATTGAATATCCTGAATAATAATTCCATCCAAATGAGACCATCAAAGTTTTATAGCTTATAGTCCTGATGAGTTTTTCTTAATCTATATATTTATAAATCGTATATAAAATTCCTTTATGTATTTAATATTAGGTATTTATATACATTGAGCTCCTAGCTGATGCAATAAATGCGTCTGCTGCAGGCATACCAACATGAGGTGTTAGATAAAATGATGGTGTCTGGAATGCATTGCACTAAGCAATATCAATGCAGTTGTAAGATTTATCCTAAGTTTATTAACAGTTATTTTAAGTTATGCCTCTTTTCTATTCATTCTAATTTCAGCTTACAGTTTCCTACCAGAAAATAATTTCAGAAACTCAGCGAATGCAAATGAGTAAGAGTACTATTTAAGTCGATGCTTCCCCGGCTTCTACAGAGAGAGTCTGATTTTGCTGACTAGGGTGCGTTTGCCATTTGGCTGCATTCTCTCTTAGCTACTACGCTCAGCCATACTTTAGGCCCTTGCTTTGCTTCGCCGATTTAATTAATATTTAGGGGCCAACTACTTAGAAATCTGATAGCTTCGGTTATATCTTTCGGATAGCTTTAGTCAAGCTTAGTTTAGTTTAAATTCATTATTATTTAGGTTCAAGCCCAAATGAAGGCTTTGTGTATACTCCAAGGTAGGAGTTGATTGTATTTATTCTGAGAAATAAAGGGTAGTTCACCCTTCTTATGTCTTAAGTGTTTATTCACACACTTAAGTAATTATTCGCTTGTTAGTGTTATAAGGTATTTTTCCCGCCTTCTTGGCATGCCTTCACGGTGTAGTGATCAGCACTGAAAGGTCCGTGGTTCGATTCCCGGAGAAGGCGTTGCTCATTTCTTCACTTTCCTGCTTCAAAAATCCTCTACAGTGTTTGTGGGGTTCTAAGATTGAACATTGGAATTAAATAAGTAAAACCCCACACAGTGTTTAGAGAAGGCACGAAAATATATATAGGTACAACGTTGGGTTACTACTCAATTATTGTATCAAGTGTCTGAGTTATGCTGTGTTTAGTGAAGGCACGAAATGCAGTGTTTGGAAAATGCAGTGTTTAGAGAAGGCACAAAAATATACATAAGTACATCGTTGGATTACTACTCAGTTATGGTGTCAAGTGTCTGAGTTATGCAATGTTTAGAGAAGGCACAAAATGCAGTGTTTAGAGAAGGCACAAAAATATACATAAGTACATCGTTGGATTACTACTCAGTTATGGTGTCAAGTGTCTGAGTTATGCAATGTTTAGAGAAGGCACAAAATGCAGTGTTTAGAGAAGGCACAAAAATATACATAAGTACATCGTTGGATTACTACTCAGTTATGGTGTCAAGTGTCTGAGTTATGCAATGTTTAGAGAAGGCACAAAATGCAGTGTTTAGAGAAGGCACAAAAATATACATAAGTACATCGTTGGATTACTACTCAGTTATGGTGTCAAGTGTCTGAGTTATGCAATGTTTAGAGAAGGCACAAAATGCAGTGTTTAGAGAAGGCACAAAAATATACATAAGTACATCGTTGGGTTACTACTCAGTTATGGTGTCAAGTGTCTGAGTTATGCAGTGTTTAGAGAAGGCACAAAAATATACATAAGTACATCGTTGGGTTACTACTCAGTTATGGTGTCAAGTGTCTGAGTTATGCAATGTTTAGAGAAGGCACAAAATGCAGTGTTTAGAGAAGGCACAAAAATATACATAAGTACATCGTTGGATTACTACTCAGTTATGGTGTCAAGTGTCTGAGTTATGCAATGTTTAGAGAAGGCACAAAATGCAGTGTTTAGAGAAGGCACAAAAATATACATAAGTACATCGTTGGGTTACTACTCAGTTATGGTGTCAAGTGTCTGAGTTATGCAATGTTTAGAGAAGGCACAAAAATATACATAAGTACATCGTTGGATTACTACTCAGTTATGGTGTCAAGTGTCTGAGTTATGCAATGTTTAGAGAAGGCACAAAATGCAGTGTTTAGAGAAGGCACAAAAATATACATAAGTACATCGTTGGATTACTACTCAGTTATGGTGTCAAGTGTCTGAGTTATGCAATGTTTAGAGAAGGCACAAAATGCAGTGTTTAGAGAAGGCACAAAAATATACATAAGTACATCGTTGGATTACTACTCAGTTATGGTGTCAAGTGTCTGAGTTATGCAATGTTTAGAGAAGGCACAAAATGCAGTGTTTAGAGAAGGCACAAAAATATACATAAGTACATCGTTGGATTACTACTCAGTTATGGTGTCAAGTGTCTGAGTTATGCAATGTTTAGAGAAGGCACAAAATGCAGTGTTTAGAGAAGGCACAAAAATATACATAAGTACATCGTTGGATTACTACTCAGTTATGGTGTCAAGTGTCTGAGTTATGCAATGTTTAGAGAAGGCACAAAATGCAGTGTTTAGAGAAGGCACAAAAATATACATAAGTACATCGTTGGGTTACTACTCAGTTATGGTGTCAAGTGTCTGAGTTATGCAATGTTTAGAGAAGGCACAAAAATATACATAAGTACATCGTTGGGTTACTACTCAGTTATGGTGTCAAGTGTCTGAGTTATGCAATGTTTAGAGAAGGCACAAAATGCAGTGTTTAGAGAAGGCACAAAAATATACATAAGTACATCGTTGGATTACTACTCAGTTATGGTGTCAAGTGTCTGAGTTATGCAATGTTTAGAGAAGGCACAAAATGCAGTGTTTAGAGAAGGCACAAAAATATACATAAGTACATCGTTGGGTTACTACTCAGTTATGGTGTCAAGTGTCTGAGTTATGCAATGTTTAGAGAAGGCACAAAATGCAGTGTTTAGAGAAGGCACAAAAATATACATAAGTACATCGTTGGATTACTACTCAGTTATGGTGTCAAGTGTCTGAGTTATGCAATGTTTAGAGAAGGCACAAAATGCAGTGTTTAGAGAAGGCACAAAAATATACATAAGTACATCGTTGGGTTACTACTCAGTTATGGTGTCAAGTGTCTGAGTTATGCAGTGTTTAGAGAAGGCACAAAAATATACATAAGTACATCGTTGGGTTACTACTCAGTTATGGTGTCAAGTGTCTGAGTTATGCAATGTTTAGAGAAGGCACAAAATGCAGTGTTTAGAGAAGGCACAAAAATATACATAAGTACATCGTTGGATTACTACTCAGTTATGGTGTCAAGTGTCTGAGTTATGCAATGTTTAGAGAAGGCACAAAATGCAGTGTTTAGAGAAGGCACAAAAATATACATAAGTACATCGTTGGGTTACTACTCAGTTATGGTGTCAAGTGTCTGAGTTATGCAATGTTTAGAGAAGGCACAAAAATATACATAAGTACATCGTTGGGTTACTACTCAGTTATGGTGTCAAGTGTCTGAGTTATGCAATGTTTAGAGAAGGCACAAAATGCAGTGTTTAGAGAAGGCACAAAAATATACATAAGTACATCGTTGGGTTACTACTCAGTTATGGTGTCAAGTGTCTGAGTTATGCAATGTTTAGAGAAGGCACAAAAATATACATAAGTACATCGTTGGATTACTACTCAGTTATGGTGTCAAGTGTCTGAGTTATGCAATGTTTAGAGAAGGCACAAAATGCAGTGTTTAGAGAAGGCACAAAAATATACATAAGTACATCGTTGGATTACTACTCAGTTATGGTGTCAAGTGTCTGAGTTATGCAATGTTTAGAGAAGGCACAAAATGCAGTGTTTAGAGAAGGCACAAAAATATACATAAGTACATCGTTGGATTACTACTCAGTTATGGTGTCAAGTGTCTGAGTTATGCAATGTTTAGAGAAGGCACAAAATGCAGTGTTTAGAGAAGGCACAAAAATATACATAAGTACATCGTTGGATTACTACTCAGTTATGGTGTCAAGTGTCTGAGTTATGCAATGTTTAGAGAAGGCACAATATGCAATGTTTAGAGAAGGCACAAAAATATACATAAGTACATCGTTGGATTACTACTCAGTTATGGTGTCAAGTGTCTGAGTTATGCAATGTTTAGAGAAGGCACAAAATGCAGTGTTTAGAGAAGGCACAAAAATATACATAAGTACATCGTTGGATTACTACTCAGTTATGGTGTCAAGTGTCTGAGTTATGCAATGTTTAGAGAAGGCACAAAATGCAGTGTTTAGAGAAGGCACAAAAATATACATAAGTACATCGTTGGATTACTACTCAGTTATGGTGTCAAGTGTCTGAGTTATGCAATGTTTAGAGAAGGCACAAAATGCAGTGTTTAGAGAAGGCACAAAAATATACATAAGTACATCGTTGGATTACTACTCAGTTATGGTGTCAAGTGTCTGAGTTATGCAATGTTTAGAGAAGGCACAAAATGCAGTGTTTAGAGAAGGCACAAAATCATATATAAGTGCATCGTTGGGTTAGTACTCAGTATGGCAACAAGTATCTTAGTTATGCAGTATTTAGAGATGGCACGAAATGCAGTGTATAGAGAAGGCACGGAAACAAATATAGGTACATTGTTGGGTTAGTACTCAGTTATGGTATGTATTAAGTGTCTAAGTTTCACGAAGATGAAGACTGGCATTACATTCGTCTAGGATTCTTCTCGTCTGGATCAGTCAGTAACAGAAGACAACATTACAGCCGTGTAAAATATGATACGAGAGTCTCGAAGCACTTAAAATCAAGAAGAAAACATCGCTATTGCCAGTTAATATTGGAACAGATCTCCTTCTAATATCTGATGGACTGGAGTTCCACAAAATGTCAGCAAGAAGATTACTCAAGCCCTTGACATCTGAAATGAAGGAAAGACGTGCTAAGAAATTCTCCATCTCATGTGGCTGATGATAAAGTAAGTGTTTTTGCAGCATCTCTGTAGATGACAGCTTGTTAACCTTCCGAGTGCACCGAAGTTCGAGAACGATGATATGCTTCGATTGTCAATGCAAGAGCAGTTAAAAACACTCGTTAAAGTACTTATTTCATTACCTTGTTAATCACTGGCTTAATTATGTTGAATGAAATGATTTAATCCATCAGTGTCTTCGAGATTAAGAAATTATTTCTTTCCAAATACGTGCGATATATGTCAGGCATAAATTTGTAATGCAAGCTATGTTCGTTTGTGTCCACTGTAGTGCGTAACTGGAATGCGGGCAGAGCTCGTTGATGGCCATCAGTTGTTAATTGAGGTTAGCCAGTGGTGTTAACTGATGTCAGCCAATGGAACTAGTGTATTTATTTTGATAAGATAATTATTTCGGTGTTTGCAATAAATATTTATAAACAAGAAAAAAATATTTTAAAATTGAGCGCAGTAATATATTATTATCTAAAAATTCTATACTTAATTTAATACTGCTATAATATTTGCAACGCAGAGCAATAAAGTAACAATACTGTCAATGTATAATGTTTTGTTCTATAAGAATTTAAATCATTTATTGCATGCTATTGATTGTATACAGAAACACTGATTGTATATACATATGTAACAAAGTAGCATATTATAGAAATCATCTTGTTTTATAATTTGTTTAATGAGAACAATAATCTTATTTATAATTTATTTTACAAGATCTTGCAGTAAATACTTGCAAGCAAAGTTAAAAGCAAAGCAAAGTTAAAAGGCTAACAAGCAAATTAGCTATGCAGATGGTGTTATATTATTTCCTGGAAGTTTGATGACGTTGAGAGTCAAGGCTATAATTACGAACCTATTAAACCAATTAATATTAACGTATTAAGCCAATTAATATTAACGTATTAAACCAATTAATATTAACGTGTTAAACCAATTAATATTAGCGTATTAAACTAATTATTAAACTACTATTAAACACGAAAAATGTGATTTTAGATATCTAACGTTATGCTGTCAAGTTGATTAACAAATCAAAAATATTTAACAAACCATAACTGGCCTTCTATGCAATATTATTCATAATTATATGCAACAAAAAGAAAAACAAATTAGCGTTATATAATAGTTTGTATGCTAAAAAGAGAAAGCCAGTCTCCAAATAGTCTTTCGAACTAAAGGCTTAATTGCATAATTGCTGCTGCTTGTTCTTAGTATTCAAATCTTCGTCCGTTTTAACTGTGCGGTGACGGTTTGTGCAAAATTCTAGAAAGAAGGACCTGTTTTCAATATTGCCAATAGTATCAGACCCATATAGCTACATAACATGCGAAAGTACAAGATTAACGTTGCCTGTGAACAGCTCATCAGTGGGCGTGTGACCTTTCTTTTTGGGTACATCGATGAATGCGGTTTTATACCTCAGTTCCTGCTAATCTTTAGAATATTTTCAAACCTATCATTAATGTTGTGCCTCTAGCTGATTCTCGGCGACCATGATATGCTTGCTAGTATAGCATATTCGATCATCCTAGCACAGTGACAGAAGCAGTACTAGTATTAAGGTAAAATAACACGCGGCGTTATCGGCGTCATATTTGCAAATTTTCACAGAATATTGTGAAAATTTGCAAATATAGCTGTGATATTTGTTGTTTGACTTCGAAATTAATATTAGTACGACGTGTTATTTTACCTTAATTACAGGAGCCCCAAACAAGCTTATTTTTTTATTTCTTTTTCCCACGTGGTGTGTTCGCCATTTTGTGTTTGTATGAATTTCGAAGCCACAAACACTGAAAATTTGCAAATATAACGCTGGTTGTTGTTATTTGACTTAGCACTAGTTCGAAATTAGCACTAATATGTTGACATGCCGTAAATGAAAGATGAAATGGATTATCACACAGATGTTTATGGCATCATTACAAGTGGACACATTCATCCCTTGTGAAACATATAAAAAAAGCTTGACAATTTTCCTATTTTTCAATATATTCCAATCTGATATCTCTTGCGTAATTTAGTGTTAAAAATTTTCAAAATATTTCATACAGTTATGAACAATTCTGTACAAATGTTCGTAAAATTACATATCTCTAAATTTAAAGAAAGGAAAAAGTAGTGTCGTTAGAAGCAACTGTTTGGATTTGATTAAATATAATCAAAATCGTTGAAAAGGATTATCAGTCGTATCAGGGTCGTATCCATGTAAACCGTGGAATGCCATGTTTAAATGTAAGGAAAGAATGATCAGGTTCACATATTGTCTTAAGTTTTGTTTTCAGTTTAATGTCTATACATAAGCGAAGGAATTTTTTCTTGCATTTTGATTCATGATTTTTCATTGTATAGCACTCTCACCGTTATGGACGGAAAATTCCATGTAGAAGGACTGCTTTCGTAATCGTTACACATGAAAATTCCTGCGAGCTTTTAACGTATGCAGGATTTGAAAGTAGCTTACAGGCCGCAAAAAAACGAAAGAAAAGAAGAACATTAACTTTTCTTTTGCTTTTGTTTAACGAAACAAAATTTTTAATTAAATTTTAAAATTGTTTATTACATATTTACCAAAACATAAATATAAAAATAATACAAAGACTAAAATTCAAATTTATAGTTAATTATAATTCAAATGCATTGTTAATTAAATATTAAAATTTTCAGATTGGCATTAATTCAAATAATTGTAATATATTGAAGTAACCCATAAGTAACTTAATTTTGATTTGAACTAAAGAGAAATGCACGAAAACTTCTTAAGAGGAACAAAACTTGAGAAAAATAATGAAATCTATTCTCTTTGTTTTATTTATTAGATTTTATTAGGATGCATACAAGAAAAATGATATTTGTATATTAATACCTATAACCTTTGCTGCTTTTTTCTATATCTTTCAGCTACAAACCCTCAAGGCGTTTTGATTTTCGTAAAATTTATCATTTTTGAGAAAAAATTCTAGAAAGTATCTTCATCAGAAATTACAAACAATTTTAGGCAGTCTAGTTTATTTATTAATTTTCATCTACGAAAAAAAACTGTTCAAATGTAAATGTCCTTCTAAATAAAGCAATTATACTTATTAAAAAAATTCGTAGCTGAGAATATTTATCATTTGTCAAGTACTAATAAAAGTTAATCAGATTTGTATCTTGAAATCTCAGTATATGATTTATACAGCAGTATAAAGTAATTAATTACATTTCTAGATATTCCAGGCTCACGTTCGTGTTTGGTGATAAAAACAATGTAAAATTGGATTACAGACCATTAAAATCTTAATTTTATTTTCCAAATTCTTGTCATAACAATGCTAATTAATTTATGGGAAATGATTTCTTTGCAGTCCGCATAAAAGTGCTTCGGGGGACGCCAGTCTAAGGCTGCTGATATTAAGAACAGGCCAGATTGCAATGAAATTAGTTTCATCAAAGAAGCTTACATCATTAAAATGAGGAATTATATATTGTTATTTAATTAATGATGAAAATGATAACACGGGAGTTAAGATGTGTAATCTACTATTGCCAGTGGCTATGGTTTGACGTTGATGAACAATTCAGTTCTAAAGTCTTTGTTATTCATACGACAATGTCCTCCTTTAATAATATATTAATATACACATTTCTGGTGATATTCATTTACATTGGTAAAAAGAATTACAAAGCAAATACTCGACTTTTTAAAATTAAAGTTCGTTTGTGATCTGTCTTTGTATTGCATTTAAAAATAACCATCAAGTTTTAGCTATCCATAACATCATAAAAGTTTGCAATTTCTTTGTAAAAGTTTGCAATCTTTCTTGCTGTTTGGCATTCATGTATCTCACATTACAAAGAAAAAAAACCTAGAGAACAGGTCTTTCTTATTTAAAAATGTCGATGTCATGTAAATAAATATTTCTTTTTGTATAAGAAAAAAATCTACTCATTTTTACTTCCTTGTACGAAGTAAAAAGGAAGTATTGTAATCGCGCAAAAATTTCGGGCATCACATTTCAACGAAAATATTCAATTTGACCGCTATCGAATGCAATTTAACGATATTTGGGCTCGACATCTGTACTTAAGGAGAGAGTAAAACACTCCTTTTTTTCCAAAAAATTATAAAAATGATATAAAATCGATTCTGAAGAGATTTTTCGTAGGCGTCTGTGCGTATGTATATCGCATAACTCAAAAACGAGTCGGCTCAGAACTTTGAAATTTTGTATATAGGACTGCTATAACACCTTCTATTGTGGTTGGTATCGGCCGTACCAAAAGTGCATATATATATATATATCCACTCTGTTATTCGGCTCAGTGAGCTCAGTTTCTTTTATTTTTATATGTTTGTACAGCACACATTTTTTGCTTTAAAAATTATTGAATTATGTTTTTCTTATCTTCTGTTAAAGGTTTTTATGCCTTTAGTAATCCTGCATGCAAGATTTGAAGAATTGTCAACAGTTTTAAAAGTTGTTTAAGTGCGGCTAAGCTTAATCATTTTTCTCATGGCGGACATATTTGTTTACATTTGAAACTTCGGAAAATATTGGTTTGTTGCCAATCTAAAGAAACTAAGCTTCGCAACGACAAAGATATCGACTTCTTTTATTATTGCGAATTAAATCAGGCTTAATCTATTCTGGAATTTATTCGAGGAAACACGTGTTTAAAATTTACTTCGTAATTTTTAATATAGATATTTTGAGTTTGTATGTATTTTTGCCTTGTCACGAAATGAGAACTGAATTAATTGAATGGGAAATACTGAATCGTCTGGGAGAACTGTTTCTTTTTTTGTTTGTTTGTTCAATCTCTTTTATACACCGTTTTAGATTTATTTGAATACACATGTGACAACGATTAGATAATTCTTCAGATGATATATATAATCTTTTTTTGCGTTCTGAGTTATAAAATGAATGAGGTGTAACGCTCTTAAGTGAACCTAGCGCCAGAGTGTCGTTATTGTAAACAAACATAGTGAATTTTAATGAGCGCATTTATTCTATTGTGGTTTATGCGCTATCGACGAAGTAGATTTAATTTAATCCAATAAGTTTAAATCAAATGCAGTTAATATTCCGTACGAGGAAGTCATGTGGTGTATGTATAAGAGTTTCAATTTACATATCAAAGAGCTGTTATAGATGTTCCTTATTTTTTAAAAGTTAACTATTTGATAAATAAACACATTTAACATTTCACGGATGCAAATTTATGTCACCTTTCAAGCGTTATTTAAAATCTTAAAAAATTAATAGTTAAAAAATAAAGCGAAAAAAATTGCCATTATGTTATCAAAATATGATGAAAACCGGGTCAGAGTTTAATTGTACTCTGTTATATGAATAAAATTTGCTTAATGGTGCTTTGCAACTGCTGATATACTGAAGTGCCTAGCATTTTATTAACTATACTTTTAAAGTACTGCCGTTTTGTGACAATTAATACAGAATGATTGTCATGTCATACATTCATCAGCACACAAGGATTGCTATGCCAAGTAGTCATGAATATATATAGAGAGAGATAGAGAGACAGAGAGAGAAATGTAAAATGTTTAAAATTTCAAATAAAATGAAAGAGAACGAGTTTAGAAAAAGAATCATACATAAAATTTTATTAAACAAATTCTCATACAAGAGTCACTTCTTTTTTCTCGGTTCATCTTTCTCTTCAGGTTGGCCAAGATCGATAGTGCGAAAAAGGATGGGATAAAGAAGTTGGTTGCCTTTGTCCCAAGTATAGATCTTACGATATCTGGGATTGTAGGCTATCATGCTGTTATTGCGGAATGGGTTCGAGAAGGCGATGTTTGCTTCGAGTACCTTATTCTGGTACAAATCGAAAGCAAATTTGATATTAGTAGTAGGCTCTGTCACCGAGGTCACCCCATACAGAACTCCACAAGCAATAAACATCTCACCGACGTTTTGGTGAGGAAAAGTAAGATTCCAAATGTATTCAGTATTCAGAGTGTAAGGGTCTAGTTTTCGCACCAATGTGTTATTCGTTTCACGAGCAGAATACACTACCCACATTCCATTCTCGTCAGCCATTAAATCTATGTAGCCCAATTTGGTGGAATATAAGTACGCTGTACCCGAGTGTACCATATCTTCATAATCTTTTCCAGAATGCTGCGCCCTCGGCATCTCGTATCGAAGAATTGTTGCAGCTTTGGGTTGCTGATAATAAAATGATCCGTTGTAAACAAGATGACCCGTACCAACAAAACCAAATGGCGGGTCATAGCGGTTGCTGTAGTTGTGGTTACGGAAGTCTTCCCGGTTCGCATATTCATACACGTACATGGGCTCTGAGCTGTTAATTGCGTAATACTTATTTTCGCTACCTTCAGGTGGAAGAGGATCTTGAAACCAAGCACCAATTTCTTCTTTTGATGACCGCTGAAACACAGGTTTACCAAGCTGATGGATCTTGCAATCTAAAATGAAAAATTATGAAAAGAAATAAAAGATGATGAAGTTTTATTATTTTACTTACAATTAATTACTCAAGTGACGCATTTGATGTTCTATTGATAACAATTTTTTTACCATAATATAACAACTAACATGATCTTGACACTTTTTTTGTCTTCTTAACCTAAATGTGTTCACACTTGACAGTATTAATTATAATCACATAAAAATGGATTATTAACAATCTTTACTACTCAGACGCCTTCGATAATAAAGTTTACGGACTGTTTCTCAAAATTATTATGAGTTCATAAAGTAAAATTTCAAGACATACTTTTATTAAAACTAATGAAAATTTTAAATAATTGTAAGCATATATATTATATAAGAGAGTTAAAGTTTATTATAATAGCAAAATTTTAATTGCAAAACACTTGCCAATGTGATAGGCAGTTGTTATCTTGGAAGAGAAGGTTGAACTACAGTTTGGTGCGTGATAAGGCGACACGCGCGTAATAATGAACATTCAGATTATTCTTGGTTATTTTAATTGCTACTAGCGTTGGAAATTCAGATCTATAAAGATATGTGGTAAGTATCTACATCTTATTTAGCAAAAGGTGGTTTGGCTTCTTACAGAGAAATAAGAAGAAAAAAAGTATTTTGCCCTAAGATCACCGAGTTTATTTTTATTCAGGTCAACATCTTCAGTATAATTTATTAAGCTATCATGTTAAGATATATTATCCCAAATCCCTGAAATTTGTTTAAAAGATTCTCAGGCGAATTTGGAGGTAAAATCATGGTATATAAATAAAAAGGTTGTTTTCTTGTCCAATAGCTGTCAAACAAAGACTGACACGTTTTTTGAAATTTAATTTTAAAACTGGGATGCTGGAAAGCCACGGAAAGGAACAGAAAACTACAATAATGACATGGTAATACGTATATTTTAGCAGTTGCTTTAAATGGGTTGAAAAAACCAATACAGACCACTAGAATATATCCCATATACCTACGCAGCCAGCACTATAGTTACTACATTGCCCTAAACAGTAGAAGAGTTCTGGCTTCCTAGGGCTTATTTCGCATCTAAACACATAACTGTACACTTGATTCATCGAACTATGAGTCCATTTTGATAACTTAAATGTTAATACTTACTGAATTTACAAACTGCGCACAAACGTGAAGTGTGCATCAGCTCTATGACCGCTGTGACACACACAATATACACCTTTATCATTCTTTGATGAAAGGCAATGAGACATTTTGCACTAGGTCATATAGACTGAAAAAATATTGAATTTAGAGATAATCACATTTAGAGACAAATTTTTGAAAGCAAGTATTTATATTATAAGGTATTTCTCCGCTTTCTTAGCATGCCTTAGTAGTGTAATGATCAGCGTACAGGGCGCGTGTTCGAGAGGTTCGAGTCCCGGCAAGGGCATTTCTTATTTTTCAGGTCTTTCAGCATAAAAATTCTAATGTCTGTACAAAATAATCCCACTTTACTTCAAAAGGTACATCTTACAATATATCTTTCTATCTAAAAAGAACTGGGATCCAAACCTAAAAGAAATACGTGTCATTCATTTTTTATACCAACCAAAGTTGAATAATCCAAATTTAACCATAAAATAGCATGATAAAATATATTATTACTGTGATTGAATTTCCTTTGATTTAGTTATGCGACTGCTATATTATAACTATTCATATAATAAATTTTATGACTTAACTTTCTTAATTAAACTTAAAAGTTTTAGATAGGAAATTTTTAATCTTTAAACAGCTACTGTTAGCGTTACAAAATTTGACAAAAAAATTTTTATTTTTGTAAATTTTAATAATTATTTTTGTACAATTTTGAATATTTAAAAAATAATAATTATTTTTGTACAATTTTGAATATTTAAAAAATAATAATTATTTTTGTAAAATTTTGTTTACAAAAGTAATAAAAATAATAAAAAGTTATGGTATAACTCAAACAAAGTTTAGTAATTCTCAAAACTATGAAAAACGAAAAACTTGCACTTAAGTAGCAGTGGTAAAATTTAGGGTTTTAAATTGTTTGGTTTATGGTGTTTGATTTCCAAGTTGCTTAATCATCGCTTTAATTTCTAATTTCTTTCTTTTTTAAATTAAATTGCAAGATTTATTTAATTTGTAAATCCTTTTGATTCAAGAAATTTTTGATTTAAACACAAACCTGCATTTGTGACAAAAATAAATATGTTTACCTAAATATTTGGAAGAAAAACACCTACTTTATGAAAAAACGCTTCATCTCAATTAGAATATAATTGTAAAGAATGATGGGATCTATGAGATTCCACAAATTACAAATTAATCAGCCACTCAAGGATACGAATATATATATGTCATATTTTATATTGCATACCTATTGTTATTTTTGTTTTAATCAACTTTATCTATAATTTTAGGTCATATTTCTTAAATTATTCTTAACATTCATGATGTCAAAGGAAAGAAAATGGGAAAAAGTTTGTTTTCACTTGCACCAGAAAAACTGGTGATATGTGAAATTCTTAGTGCATACGTTGTAGCACTGCCTCGTCAAATACAAATCTGAAGTCATCGTCACTGCTAGAACATTTCAACAACCGGCATGAGAGTGCAGAATTTCCATACCAGCATGTTGAATCATTGAAAGCTTAAAGATTTTGATCTGACTCGCGAGCAGTCCTCCGAAAATTAGGTTTTAGGGGTGGGAAAAACTGATTTAGGGAATGCGAGAACATATTAAAAGGTTTCAGGGATGTGGGAATGAAAAATGTTGGGAGTCTGCGCACTAAACATTTCCCTAACGAAGCTATGAAATATCCATTCATTTCAAAATGGAGCTTTGAATTTAGCATATAAACAAACAGAGAGATGAAGTCTCTTGATTTCCTAGAGTAAACCAAAGAATGAGCAGCTGTTCCGTTTGAAAGACGTTTAGCTTTTTCTGCTCATTTAGCGGCTTTTATTTTTAAAACATTTTCTCTATACAAATTCTGGATACAAAATTTTGATATAGTGGTGATATAAATATTATAGAGAATTTTTTATACTTTTACAAAGCATGTTTCACTGTTACAAAGAACGCTACATTTTACAGAGATTTTTCTGTGAAGTACAAAATTTTGTTACAGGTATAACATAGATGCTATAAAGGATTTTGACAATGTAAAATGTTTCACAAATTAAAGGACTGTTATAGAATATTTTACCAAGAGCTGATGAACAGAGTTGTTAGTGGATACTTTTGACTAAAAGGTCTGAGATTCTGAGAAGATTTTACAGTTCTGAGAAAGGATTTTGTACATTCTGAGAAAGTCAAATAATTTTACAAAAATAAAAATAAAACTAATAAAATAACAAAAATAAAAATAAAAAGTAAATCAGAAACATCCATAGCACTATGCATAGCACGAGGTACGTACTTCGGATGAGTACTTGTGGTTTGCAAGTATGCTACCTGAAAATGGCATTTAAACTGCATAGTACACTTTCATATAATCAGCTATAATGCTTATGGTTTTTTGTCTGGGTCTTGCACTGTCTAACAGATTTTTCATAATGTAAAATGAAATTAACATTCCACTCATAGACAGTTTTCCGTGAAACACAATTTTCTTCATATATGGGAAATATCTTCTTATGAATGTTGATTAACTTGCTGCCTTTATCTCTTAGAAACCAAATGATCGTATGCTTTTCACTTATGAAAGGTGTTTGGAGTTGTAACTCGTTTTTAGATAGTACACGATGAAATCCACCTCGACTCGAGTTGAACCAATCCTCTACTGAACATTTCGCTTTATTGAACACTATTCTTCCTCTTTGTATGACTTACAAAATATGAGTTTTACAAAATATGAAATAGATAATAAAACAAATTCTAAATTCCAACTTTGGGCTTCCACATGCCCATATTTGGGTGGAAACGTACGTTATTCAAAATTCGTGGGGGAAATATTTAGTAACATCGTCACATATTTATTTGAATAAATCTTATTGAAACTTAAAATAGTAATCTTTTATTCTTTTCATCCTACTTGGTCCACCTTACAATATTCAGCAAAGCACTTACTGATTTATAAGCCCAATCAGATTTCAAATTAAAATACTAGTAGTTGGAGGGAAATTACAGAAACTAATATGCATGATGTACGACAGGTTTGATACGTAAAATACCAATCTTTGATAAACTTACTTTCTTTTCTAGGTGCTGGAGGTACGTAGAGAGATGCATTTGGGACAGCAACACTTAGTACCGTTGCCAAATCGGAAGATCCTGTAAAAGAAAAATAGTTAATTTCGGAAATGACTCAAAAACTAAAAAAAAAATCTGAAATGTTTCAGATTTTAAATTACGTCCAAAGGGACGTTTTTTTTAAAGTTTTGCATGCTACCTATATTTATAGAATGTTATGTTCTTCGCACTTAGCCATAAAATTCAGTTCAACAGCAATATCGCAAAAATAATTTTTAAATGAGTATATCTTTAGAATTTCCTATACACAGTTCCGCGCGCTGGAGATAAAAACTTTTTTGTCCTCGTAGAGTGTTGCCATTGCTTGCCTTGAAATCGTCGAGTTTGTTAATCAAATATTTGTTAAAGTTTCACAAAATATGAAATAAATAATCGAACAAAGGTAAGCAAGGTATTCTCTAGTTGACAGTTGGTGAGTTAAATGATTTATTTGTTTCCAGGTTAAGAATTAGCAAAAACATTTTCAGTGAAGGCGGTGACTGACAAGCGTAATTTTGATTGTTTATTTGTAACTTAAATATTTCGTGTTCTGCAAGTAGTGATGAAAAGTTCTGTTAATTTTGATTTTTTATTTATAGCGACAAATAATCCCACATAAATTTTCAGTTGATTTGTGTCTTGGATGTTTATAAAGTGCAGATTAAAACTAGTCAATCTACGAAGAAGATGTAATTTATCTGAGAAGTAAGCAGAATTTATAATGTTAGATAAGTATAATTTAAACACAAGTTTATTCACAGAATACTAATTTACATAATATAGCTTGAATGAACTTAAGTTTCGAAATGCATACATAATTTTGTTGACAAATGAATTCTGACCACAGGTGCAAAATTCCTGAAAGTGTTAAAAGGGAGAAGGAAAACATCTTATTCTTTCTTCCTACGAAATTGGTCGCAGTTCAAGAACGTTTCCTGTCTGTTTTCAGGATGAAATTTGAAAGCATTATTCACGTATCCTGCGTTGGAAAGGTCAATCATTAAGAAAATAAATGCATTATTTATTGAAGGAGTAAGAATTTAATGAAATTTATTCTCAAAATTAAAAAAGGGGGGCGGAAGATTTCAGATTTTATATTACACCCAAAGCGGCGTTTTTTAGAGTTTTGTGCGTTGCCATTCTTTATTAAATATCATGTTCTTCGAACTTAAACCATAAAATTCAATTCGACAGCAATATCGCAAAATATTTAAAAGAACATTACTTTAGAAGAAGTGCTACTTTAGTGCTGGAGAAAAAAATGTATTTTTCCCGTACAGTGTTGCCATTGCTGGCTTTGAAATCGTTGAGTTTCTTAATCAAAAACTTATAAGTGCTTTTTCAAAAAAACATAGATAATAAAACAAATTCCAAATTTAGGCTTCCAGATGCACATATTCGGGTGGAAACGTACGTTATTCAAAATTTGATGGCAGTACCTAGAGGTAAAACAGTACAATGGTACCTAGAGGTACCGTTGTTTTATTACAATGCGAGAAACATATATATACATTTATGCAGATTCTTCATTATTTATTTCTTTCAATATAACACAGGACCATAACAGTTGATGGCAACAATTTCAAAAGTGATTCGCCGCTTATAGTGAATCGACGCAAAACGTCAAAACGAAATTAATTCGCCCATGCGTATCATGAATTTTTAATTAATGCATTTTTAATTATTTTACGTATTCTTATACCCGTAAATGCGTACTAAATTTTCCTATATAAGTAGTAAAATTTGTATGAGAATTCTGAAAATATTACATGATTTTCATGCTAAGTTATTAATTGTTATCCATTCTTTATTTACTCGTTTATACAGTCGAATTCTCTATATCAATAGAATCTGCCCTCCTTTAATATCCTGTTTATAACGCATTCGCTTCGGAAACCAACTCTTGATGACTTGTTTTCAGCAGTTTTGCTCGAAGACACTAATCTTTTATTTTTTCTTGTTTTCCTCGCGGCTCTTTGGCAACACGATCCTAACACTGTTGAGGATAAACGGCTTACCAGTCGCATGAGAAAAAGGCTTTGGTTTATGGGCATCGAGTGACCGGATTAGGGTCAAGTTATACGTGAAAACAAGAAGATATCATCTGAGACTGTATTCCTTTTATTTTCTAAAAGTAGACTCTCACAAACACGGAGCAACTTCCGTTCTCAGCATTACTTTGGAATTAGTGTCAGTTTTCATTTCCGGTATCGATTCTGAAGGGGAACTTATCCCTGTTGTTTGAAACTAGAAGTACGTATAAAATTTTAGTGTCGGGATACAGTTCAATTAATTAACTTTAAAGTCCTGAAGTAAAGATGGAAAATACGAATCTTGAGATTCTAAAAAATCTTCTAAAAATTCTAAAAAATCTAAAAAGAAATCGGATCTTCTTTTTAAATTCCTACTATTAGCTCACATTCTCCCTATAGCTTGTTCAAATTTTCAATCGTTAATAGTTTTTATTCATCCACTCAAGTTCAAATACATTTTTTTGAACTTTAAGTGGATAACACTTGATGTTAATGCAGGTTTTTCACATATTAAATTTTTTTAAAAATTTAATATGCAAAAAAACTGTATTTTTTTTAATGTAATTTTTTTATTTTAATTAATTTTTTTTTTAATTTAAAAAATTTCTCTTTTTTGACCTAAGTAGGAATTGACTTTAATTTCTTTACTAAATTAATTAATATTCAATTATTAAAAAAAATACTTTTT
>KK120282.1:94837-165163 GCA_000611955.2 Stegodyphus mimosarum | reverse complement strand
CCTCTCGAATTTCAAATACATTTTTTAAATTCGTAGTGGATGACACTTGATATTAATACAGATTTTTCACATATTAAATATGCTTAAATTTTAATTAATTTTTAAAATTTTAAATTAAATTTTTTTGTACTTTAAAAATGTTTCTTTGTTGACCTAAATAGTAATTCAGTTTAATTTTTTTTTAATTACTTGTTTTCTATTGCCATTGGAATACCTCGAATCCTCGCCTAAAAGTAGAGAAAAGTTTTAACAGAAAACGTGGAAGAATTAATCCCATTAATACCCAGTATAAGAATTTGTTTAAAATGGAATGCTGCTATTACGAATTCAGTGGTTCCTGTAACTCCAAAACCGATCTTGTGAAGGACTGGAGTGTCAAACCTGCGTATGCGTTTTTACAAACTATGAAAATCAACATTTTGGATATTTCGGTGCTTTTCTGTTACTTTACTGCCAGTCGCAATTTCTGTATGAAAGTGCTAAATGTGGTAGCCTCTCTGTATCCAGTCATGAATAATTTTCAATGTTTATCTGGTGCGCGATGCCGAGGTAGCCCACTTTTTTATATGAAAACAGATCGCTGTGTATATGGGGCGAAAAACAGTTTTTACAGAATTCGTCATCGCACGCGTTAAACGTTATTTATACATAATCAAGGTATGGTAATTAAATTAAAATCTCTTGATTATCTAAATAATTTCGCAGCTCAGCTGCAGCATAGGCTGCATAATATATACGAGGGTTGGAACTTTAATAGTGGCAACTATTTATTTACAAGGAATACAAAAGTGATTCATGTCACCATGTTTTACAGTCCTTCAATATAGTCGCCAGCATTGTGTACAACCCGTTTCCATCGATGTGGAAGCCGCAGAATACCTGTAGCAGTGCCTGTTTTGTTGATATTTTGAATGGACCGGTCTACTGCCGCACGAATCTCAGGAACAGTTTGGAAGCGAATGCCACGAAGTGGTTCCTTCATCTTAGGAATTAAGTCATAGTCACAAGGGCTTAGATCTGGGGAGTATGGTGGATGGTAAAGCACTTCCCAGCCCCATCGTTTGAACAAATCAGTCACAGCTTGCGCTGCATGCGGCCGAGCATTGTCATGCAAAATGAGAGGAGCGTTCTGCAGAAAGTGTCGCCGTTTTTTTCTCAAAGCTGGTCGGAGATTGTGCTCCAAAAATGAGCAGTAATACTGCGCAGTGACGGTCTGCTGTGGGGGAACGGTATGCGTTAGGATGACACCATCACAGTCGTACACGAGAATCACCATAACTTTCACATTGCTGGGGTTCTGACGAAATTTCGAACGTCGTGGTGACCCGTGATGGCGCCATTCGTTTGATTGGCGTTTCAGTTCTGGCTGGTACGATCGGGCCCAAGTCTCATCCAGCGTAATGATACGGCGTAAAAAAGCATCTCCTTCGCGCTCATAGCGCTCCAGGTGGGTTCGGGCAGCATCGTATCGTAGCCATTTCTGCATTTCCGTCAATTGATGTGGAACCCATCGTGAAGCAATTTTTCTCATGGACAGGCGTTCCTTCAGAATGTGCAGCACAGTCGTATGCGCTAATCCTGTTTGTCCGGCCAGCTGACGAATCGTTTGGCGGCGATCACTGTCCATTAGTGCGGCAACGGCTTGCACGTCTGCATCGCTGACACTCGGACGACCAGGCCGCAGCATGTCTGCCACGTTTTGGCGTCCTTCATTGAATGCTTTCACCCATCTTGCTACGGTTCTGTAAGGCAATGCAGATTCCCCGCAAGCCTCTTGAAGCCCTTGATGACACTGTCGTGCTGTACGACCTCTGGCACATTCAATTTTTATCCAACATCGTTGTTCTTGTTTTGAAAACATCCTGACAACATTTACTTTAGACCGCGAGCTAGTACAAGGATCCGTTCTTCGCGTCACTCCACATGCGCATGACGTAGGTAGGACGAGTCTTTCTGCTGAGAGGTAAGGTAGGTATGTAGTTCACGTGTGATATACGCGATATTCTTTGGTTTTGTTGCGTAGCGTTTTTTCAGCTGTGTTGCCACTATTAAAGTTCCAACCCTCGTATTATCTTAATCTGAAGGCTCTCAACATATTTTTTACATATATAATTTATATATATATATATATATATGTGTGTGTGTGTGTGTAATATAATCTGTAATTTCTTGAGGATTGAGAGATATTTGCAACATTTTTGGGAAGATTTTTCTACGTGGTTGTAAAGATGACATTCATAGACAGACATAGTCGAAGGCAAGACATAATTTATTGATGAACAACTAATTCTTGATATTCAGATTCTTTTTTGGACATCATCATGACCGCAGTATGCATCCAGTCTTCATAACATTCTATCAATTTTTCATCTCTAGACAATGGACGAAACAGAGATGAGCAGCACGTGTTAGCGGAGCAAGAGAAAGCGAGAAAGTAAGTGCGCAGTAGGGATACACAGGTTGTTGTTTGCTGAAATCTTTATCTGTGATTGGACAAGCGATATACACACTGATACGCAATACACAAGATAGCATAATGCGGATTAATTTTGAGATGAAGCATTTTAGATTCCTATATTATAAACAATTCGCAGTTTTAGGACCGGAAGGGGAAGTAGCCAAAATAAAATGAGGAATAAAAGGGATTATTGCCAAATTAAAGTTGAAAGTTTCTTTTCATATTTTATTCATACATTTATACATACATACTTAATATTATATAATATATGCTAATGTTAATGTTTGCTGTTAAGTAGCGCTGAGTTAAGAGAAAAGCAGTATTATTTCTTAATTTTATGACTAGAATTTAGAGTCCCATCTTTACAGTTTACCTTCGTTAATTATTAAAATAATCCCTCCAAAAAGCTTGCTTTAGGATAAAAATATGCCGAAACATGAATATGAATAGAAAAAAAAAGCTTTCTTAAGTGTTAATTAAATATTTTTGTTTCCAAATTACAATGCTAAAATAAATTTCAAGATTAAAGAGTTTTAAAGACGTACTTTATTTATTAAATTTCAGTTGCATTCAATCAAGTTAGTTGCATAATTCTTAAAAACTGTATTTACATTGTTCTTCATTAAACGCAAATTTTAAACTTTGCTTAAGTTAAAAACATTTAATATTAAGTAATTATTATTATGTGAAAGAGATTCAAGAGAGTTTTATGATTCAAACTCCAATTCCGAGAATATTCAGATTTGATCCCATCTTCTAAATATGGTACATTAATTTCTCCCCAGAAATCTCACAAAAATGAATAACATGTTTATCTTAAAAATTCAGTCAAGCACTAAGCCTGAGCAGGTTACCGATTTTAAAAAAGTAACTTTTAATGAAGAATTTCGTTTTGAATAAACTAGCTCGCGATCCAGAACTGTGTTTGTGTCAGATAATGATACAAATTGAAATATTTTTTTTATTCTAAACAACGATTCTCAGTAAACCTAACCTTTTCAAAATTTAAGTTAAAGCATTTAAAAACTTTCCAGGTTGGGACTCGAATATCGAAAAGCGAAAATTCGAATTTTCGGCTCTTGAATACCTTTTCAGATTCGTGGAGTTTGAGTATTTGAATGGCCCATCTTCGGTAGAATACGGTGACTGCATTCAATGCTTACATTTTAACTTTAACGACATAGAAAAAAATATAAAGTTTGAATTATATTAACGAAGTAATAGCACTAATACTTGTATAAATTATTCAAATACGCTGAAACTGAAACAATATCTCACTGTTACACGTAACGTAATTTAATTTTTTTTTAATTTAAGAGACCATAAAAATTGTTTCAAGAAAAGTAGCCGTAAAGTTTTCGAATCGCAAATTACAGTTTATTAATGCAAAAATAGAAGAGGTGATTTTATGTTTCATCTTTAAATGTATGGATTTCTGAGTTTCAAATAAATTTCAGTTTCATAATAATATACGTCAGAAAAATGAATCACGACTGATGTTTATCTTTAGAATTAAGACGCTACGGCTCATCTCGGTAGCGTTTAAAAATTTCGCTTTTTTAGAAAATTCTCTGTTTATTGCGCCTCTGTAATAAACAGAAAACGAACACGAAATATACTTTATTGTTTATTTATTCAGACATAACATCCGAATAAAACAATATTATGTTTATTGCCCAAACATAAAGATTTATTTAAATCATTTTAATGTGCTTTAATAAATACGCATTATCCTGCAATCATTTCTTTTAATATTTAGACAGCAGACAGCATCTCTGTGATTCGAAAAATTACAAGCTTCCAATTTACTTGAGTCACTCTAGAACTTGGCAACGACTCATTAACCAAATACGCTTGTCCCATTGTCAGCTTCAAAAAAAAAAAAGACCAATAAAGCTTATTTTGCTATATATATATTATTGAGTGCTCTCTTCATTTATGCTACGTATGGAGTGCATGATAGGTCCATATTTTGAGCTAATAGCAGGTCTTAATCTACTTTGGCACGAACTTCACGAGGTGTTAAAAGCTAGCGAAGTTAATTTGAATACATTCTATAAAAGAACTTATAAAAGAAGAAAGAGAGAATGGTGAGCAATTTAGTTGGTTTAGATGGCCTTCTAAAATTTTCCATAAATGCTTAAATGGTTAAAATCGATGGAGTCAGTTCACTGATTTGTTGTTGTAATTTTAAGATAATTATTGTTTCACATTACATCCATAATGACACCTGATATTATCGATCTGGAAATTAGCCTACTAGCGGCCGAGCGGTAAATCCGCTGAAGACTGGTAGTTCGGTCTGGGGTTCGAATTCGCGTACGGGCTGGCTGCATAAGCGTTTTCGTGGTTTTCTTCATGCGTAAGTTCTGTACGAGTCAGTTACCCTTTTGCACGAAGGCATCCCTCTCCTCAGGCAGATAGCTCTCGTCTGCTTTGCCGTAATTAAATAAACCAAACTGACCTGGAAATTACAATCTTATTTAAGATGAATTGAAATTAAGACTAGTTAGACTCTGTCAGGTCAGATCACCATAAAACATACTTAATTTAAAAAATCGTACTTATCCCAAGAAAGTTAGAAAAAACATCTTATGAAACCGAGACTCTATGTTCGGACAAACAAAATAGCCAACTTCTTTCCGTTTTAGAGTGTAATAGCAAGCCCTGAATTTTTCAATCCGAATCCCTTCGTGACAATGGCTAAGAACTTTTACTAAGGAGACTATAAATAGATCTGGTTAAAAGTCACTCATTCTTTTTTTCCCTTCGCTTCACCTTCGAGTGTGTTCTACAGAAGCGAGAATGAGGCCTGCAAGACAAGTCGGTAATTCTTCTCGTGCTTCATCATGAAATATTTTTTTCGTGCCTGCGGTCGAACATGATAATCGAACTCGAGAAATATCTCGATTATTTGTTAAAATAGCCGAGATATTTCTCTACTTCATCTACTATCGTTTTCTGCTACAAGAATAATTACCGTATGTTGTGAGTGTACCGTTTCCTCCTTTTTGTCATATGGCCGGCTAGGTGGACTGGGGGGCTGCGCCGTTAATACCGTATGTTGCGATGTTTCGAGATTTTCTTCTGATCATTTTCCTGCAAGGGTCATGCGGTCAAGTCATGTCGGCGGATATTTCCTCATGCTTCTTCAAGTGGCTTATCTTTCATAGCAACGAGGGAAAGAATAATCTGTAAAAAACAGGTGGATATTTTTCGCTCTTGTGAAAATTCTGTTGCTAACATTGCATCTAAAAACTTTTTACCTTATGTGTGTAGCTCGTGAATGAATTCCACTGTGACTGAAGTTATAATTCCTTGTAACGTAATATTTGCTAATATTAAATTTCAAGTCAATATTAAGGTAATTAAAGTTCTAGGATTGAAATAAAACTGGTTTTTCACAGGTAAAATTTGTGTTGAGCATATTTTGGTCTAGACATGTGTAAGTCCATTTCATTTTACTTAGGTTATTAATACATACCACAAAATTACATTCGTATTCTAACTTATTTGGGTTATAGCAGACACAGCGCTAGTACTATTATCTCAACACTATTCCTTTTGTTTTAATATCGGCCATTAATTCCTTTCTACATTATCTCTACATTTTAAAACAGACCTTCTGGTATCATCTGTAATTATGTCTATTGTACACAATATTGTCTACATGCAAAGTTCAGACACAATCATCCAGTCGAAGTTTAGATATTATCGTACATAAAAAGTTTCTTCTAAGTAAAGAATATAAAATTATTGAGATACCTTTTGTAAAAAACGAATAAGTTGTAAATCTCTCTTAGGTAATTTTTTATCCGGCAATAATTGCCATGTGAGGGTTGTCTGTTTACCTTTAATAGACCTAGAGCAGGGATGGCGTCAATGGCACGCCGATGGACACGTGCCATTGACGGCATCGACAGAAAAATTGGGTACGGCATTATTTGAGGAATTTAGGTACTTAACATCAACACAGTCAGTCGGTGCCTGACCACTTTCAAATTTGTTTTCCTTGCGACCACCAATCGAGGGTAGTCCTTCCTTTTTATCCGAATGGGATAAAAAGGCAACGATTGCCGGTGCGCGGGTGGCGGAAGGGACGCGAAGCTATTTACTTGTATGTTTTCATTTGATGCATAATTACGTCGGCAGTAGTTAGGCATAGTTTTCACTACCTTTAAACTAATTTCATTAACACAGCTGCTTAAGTTTGTGTGAGTTACATTTACAATTTTAAGTATTATTTAAAGTGATAAGTGACGGTGGACGTGGGCACTGTCCCTTTACCATAACGGTTAATCAGTACAGCACCACATCCACCATTATCTAGAGCAGGCCTGATGGTATAGCCACACGTGGTCTTGCACTTGACTCCCAGACCCAGCTCCCGGACCGTCCGGTGGGCGGTCGAACAGACCAAAAAAAAATGGCAGAGTGTGTTAAAAAAAAAGAGGTGTTGCTTTACATAGGCTTACAGTGCTATGGCTTCAGGTTACATAGGAGAGCATATCTGTTAGTAAACAAACATATATGATACGACATACATACATAGGATTACCTAAATACATACATAAACTTGCATAGAGTTACATTAACTAAGGATATACACTATACATATTGAAAAATTAACCTAAACAAGACATACATTTACATTTCACTTCACTAACGTGTACATTTACATTTCACTGTTATAATTGCATTAGAAATTTAATCCTACTCATTAAATATAAACTTTGCTGGTATACACTATACATCATTATGTCTATAGGCATGCAGAGGACTGTGGCTGCATTTGCTGTACATTAGTACTGAAGATCAGATGCACAGATTATTCTGCTGCACAGAGGTCTGTGCCTAAGCTGGCTAGCTTCTCCATTATTTTTGTTAGCTGGCGGCAGAGATGTTTTTGCTTAACCATATATTTGCAGAATGCCTGCGTATTCGTGGTAGGGATTGGAATATGTAGGCTGTTGGTGAGCGGGCAGGAGGTTACGTAGTGTTCCGGAGTACCCAGGTGGCCACAGCTACACTGATCTGTGTCAGCTATTCCGTGCCTGGCGAAATACCCCGGAAAGGGTCCGTTTCCGGAGATGTAGCGGACTAAATGAGGATTTGAGTAAAGTCTCATTGGATTAACGTATGGATTCAAAGCGGTTGGTTTGACAAGAAAAAAATATATATATAAAATAAGTGCAATAGAGAATTTCAAACTTGGCGGACTGAGGAGAAGCATGGCCTGACAAAGGCAGCAAAGCGGTTTGAAAATAAAATAATTCAACGCATTAAAGACACTCTTTTATGTAGAAACATAGTAAAAGACAAAAATCTCAAATTACCGAAAAATGTAAAAGAACAAAAACAACAAAAAAAATTATTAAAGTACTCTCGGTTTATGTCGCTATGTTTTGTCGAAAATACGGAAGTGTAAACGACATCAAGAAGTAATTAATAGAGATAGTATGGCTGCTAATAACTACGAAGGACACAAACATTTGTACGGCTGTTATAAATTCACTTGCTCAGAAAGAAATAGATTTAAGTAAAATTGCTTCGGTAATGACTGAAGCTGTTCCCACTATGGTGGACCAAAATAATGGTTTTGTTAGTTTATTTCAAACACAGATGGGGCATTCGATTCTTGAATTCCATAGCATCATGTATCAACAAACCCTGTGTACAAAGAATGATTTCGCCTTCGTTGCTAATATCATGGCCGTAATCAAGAAAACAGTGAGCATCATATCGCCATAAGCTTGAAATAAAAGTAAAGTCTGGCGCTTTGCTGGGTGAAGTCAATTCATTGTTCTGTGGCTTACAAATGACAGTGTTTGCTGTAAAATATGTAAAACGAAGTTTTGCTGTAAAAAAAGGTGGCTGGTTCAGTCGCCCTAACATACACTACCCGACATTGAAAATGCAACACCGAGAATGAATGCCCAGAAAGTGATGAAACTCGGCAAACAGAGAGAGACAGCAACGAACAATAAATGATCTTTATTTCGAAATTATATGTATAATACAGAGGGATAACAGCGTCAGCTCAGTTGGTTGTAGGACCATTTTGACGGCGATACACCAAGCAACAGGTCTAGGTACAGAAAGACTGCGGATGATGTCCTGAGGAATGGCTCTCCATTCCCTGTCAACCATTTCCAGTAGTTGGTCTTCTGAACGCGGCAATGACAGGTTCTGAAAATTGCGTCCAATCACATAACAAATGTGTTCGGCTGGTGTGCAATCAGGAGAGAGTGGTGGCCAGGGAAGCATCTGCACACCTTGCAGGATCACGTTGGCTGAGCGAGCGGTGTATGGTCGCGTTTTATCCTGTTGATAAAGGACAATGGGTACTCCCTAAAGGTAGGAGAACGTCACCATATCGTTGGACATCCACGTATCGTTGGACGCTAAATATGAACTAGAGGTGACTGGAATCGTACGCAATTGTGCCCCAAACCATGATGCGGCGTTGTCGCGCGGTGGGGCGTTCCACAGTTGCTGCTGCACTGGACTGCCTCCACATCGACGCCACACTCATACGTGGCGACTATCATATGAGAAACAGAAGCGTGACTCATCTGAGAACAAGACCCTGTGCAATTCCGTCGTTCACATCCCTCGAGCCCGGCACCATTTCAGACGTTGGCGTCTATGATGTGTCAATGGCAGTCTTCTTAACCGAAGCACGAGTGTCGGTTATTAGCCACCAGTCGACGACAAATGGTTCTGGTCGATATGGGAACATGCAGGGTGTCTTGAACATGTTGCAGAATGGAGGTAGAAGTGGCCTGCGGGTGCGCCACCACTTGTTGACGAATGCGTTGTTCCACGTGTGCTGACGTCACTGCTGGCTGCACCGGCACCCCATGAACTTGTTACATTTCCTTGTTCCAAACATCGTCGCCACAGCCGGTGCATTGTGAACGCGTCTAGGTGTGTGTCAGCTGAGATTTGCCGTATGACCAACTTGCCCTTCTTTGTCCAATCACCATGCCTCGTAAAATCGTCTGCCTTCTGGAACTGCCTCCGTTGACGACGGCCTGGCATTCCCTGCTATTACACGCATTCTCTGAGACAAAAAAAAGTTTTCTACGATGTTTTCTTAGCAGAAATAGTGGCATGAAAATTGAACACCCTCCAGGTTCCTTCCTTTATATCTTCTTCAACGTGCGCTGCAGAGCTGCGCATTACATTCATTCATTCGCATAACACGGTAACCGTCTACCCTGAATTTTACATAATTTCCGAGCCACTCCTTCTTGATGTTGCATTTTCAATGTTGGGTAGTGTACTTCAAAGATTTGTTGATCGTTCAGAAGAAATCCGTCTGACAGAAATGAGGGAAATATTGAACAATACTTTGCAACATATGGATGTTATGTGGCCTGCAAAATTGATGTTTTTTTATGGATATGTGTCAGTATTTCAAAGATCTGGATGTAAATTGCCAAGGCGCAAACAAAACAGTTATCGCTATGATAGACTTCATTCGAACTTTTGAGGCTATCTTGCAAGTTTTCGGTAAAGATATTGTTTAAAAAAATTACGAGTATTTTTCAAACTTGGAAACATTAATCAGCGATTTAGATTTACATATAAAATCAGACCAACCCAAAGTCACTGAAGAGTTTTCGTTGGTAAATAATTCTATAGTCAAAGAATTTTTGTCGAGGATTTTTCATTTAATATAGTTATCAATATTATTGTATGCCCCGATATGACTCTACTTGATAACTTGTCTGAGTTTAACTGGCTGGAAATTGAAGAAATTGAATTGCTAATTGATTTCCGATCGAGTTCAATATGAACTCAAAAATTATCAAAATAAGAGACGAGTCGGAATTAATCTAATCAGAAAGACAATCAGGCAATATGACAAAAATGCCAATAATAAAGCTATGGAAATCTGGAATTCAGTTTCGGATACATATATACCTATCTGTTTTAAGAAGCTGGCGTTTGCTATTTGGACAATATTTTCTTCAACCTATGCCTGTGAGCTATTATTTTTTGACATGAATAACATTAAATATTCGTTTAAAAACTGTTTGTTGAAAGGTTCAGTTCAGCTTGCATTCTGCTAGTAACAAATTATGAACCTAATATAAATAATTTGGCATCTAATTTGGAACCGCAGATGTCACACTAATTTTCGTTACTGAATAAACATAAAAACCGTTAAAAAAACCGTTAATAAAAACCGTTAATGTGTAGAGACATTAGGTTCTTATAAAACAGGAGACGTGAAAAATGAGCAACGCTCTCGTTAATCGTCATATTGCAGGAAACTCCATTGACGCGTCACATGATGAAAAATCCATTACTGTTGCCACTCACTGCAGAAATCTTGAGAGCTTTAAAACAGGGTTTTCAATTATCTCGTAACCTCCGTTCTTCGATATGGTCATTAATTTGCTTCGTGCGTCGCTGCTGGGAAGTGATCTTATTTTCCATGCTCTGGAGTTCTTTCGCACGTTGCCTTCAGCTCTGCAGCTTCAGCACTTTGAATTCTTGTCACTGCTTTTCCATCTCATGGTATTTAACTGTCTGTTTCTATTGCTCGTCTTATTTTCCGTGTTCGGCAGTTCCTTCGCATGTGCCCTAAAGCCCGCAGTTCCAGCATTTTACGGTCGGTTTCTTATCACTAATACACCGTCTCAAAGCATTAACTTGTATGGATAAATCATCTAGGTGAGCAGTCATTTGATCCATTGGTTCTTGTATGTGAGCAGCTCTGATTGCGTGGCGGTCTCTACGAGTGGCTTGTTGTGCTGCCTCAAATTTCATGGCGTCCACTAGAGCGCTTTTCAGGTCTTTGACATCTGCCATTCGCAGAGCTTTCTTTATTTCAAGATCCTGGATGCCATCGATAAAGTACCGCAGGGACAGGATTTCCCTTGTTTCTCTCTGGCACTCCGTAAAGGCTAGACTGAACAGCCTTACATACGTGGCGAGCTCTTCGAGTGTTTCGGTAGGCTTCTGTTGACGGGATTTTAATTGAAGCCTACTGTAGTCTTTCAAACATTTCTTCCCGAAGCGCAGTTCCGATGCGCTGGATAGAGCTTCGAAGTCTAGTCTCTGCTTTTCGGGAAGAGTCTGCACGATATCCGCTGCATCTGCTCTCGAGAAGCGGCGAGATTACCGGCCTTAGCTTGGGAATCTCATCCGTTCGCTCTCGCCACTATAGAAAATTGTGTCTTATATACGTGCCAGGAGGTCTTTCCATCATACATGGATAACTTCAGTGAGGAACGAGCATTCATGGGTAAAATTTAAAACCATCGCAATTGTTTCTTGCTGTCGCTATGCACTTCTTTAAGGTGTCAACTTCTTTTGCGACGGTAGCAGAAAACCTGTCATCAGTTTGTTGTTGGACGGCAGAAACTCTTCCTTCGATTCGTTGCCCCCAGCAGAAACTCATTCTTCTATTTGTTCTTTCACCGAATAAACGTTTTCTTCAATGTACCCAACTTTATTTTCAACAGCGTCAACTCTGCCTTACATACCTTCAAATTTGTATTACCTAGGTAATTTCTCTTTTCATTTTCTCTTGCCCTGCTTCAATCTTTTCTTGAACAGCCTTCATTTCATCTTTAACAGATTCTTGACCAGCT
The DNA here is from genome assembly GCA_000611955.2 of Stegodyphus mimosarum. Lineage (NCBI taxonomy): Eukaryota > Metazoa > Arthropoda > Arachnida > Araneae > Eresidae > Stegodyphus > Stegodyphus mimosarum. The sequence continues at coordinate 153,094 of KK120282.1, read as the reverse complement.
CCCATTCTTTCTTGACCCGCTTTCATCTGTTCTTTAAATGCAGCAAAGGCAGACACGAGCTGTCTCAATTGTTCTTACATGGCTCTAGTGAATGGCATTCAAAAAATCCCACTTCTGACACCAAAAATTGTTGCGTGTGTATGGGTTCGTAATGGATTGAATGCGCACGTCGTTAAAAAGTTAACAAAATTTATTCTTTTCGCATGAAATTAAACAAAATACTGAAATATTTCCTTAGAGATAAGTCTCAAACATTAAATATAACTCAATTCAGAACAGAAAACGTTAATCCGATCTCGCAGCGAATTCGCTACAATGAATAACAGCATTAGGTAGACAAAAGCAATAAACAACAGCAACTCAGCTGAGGTGTTTTAATTCGGCTTTTATAAGCTTTTTAATTATTCACTAGAACACTCTGGTAAAATCTATTTTCTCGATTTTTCTAGATTTTTCTGGATGGCAACAGCAATTACGAAGTATTTATTTATTAAATACTAGACGCTGCGCGGCCAGCCTTCGTCTGGCTTTTAAGTGTACCGGAAAAAAGCCTAAAGAGAACACCAAACCTTAAATTTGAAAACTGCACAGAATTTTACTCTGCAGAACAATTTTATCGAAAAAGAAACAAACAACAACGGAAAAAAAATTCAGTTAAAAATGCATTACATATAAAAAGCATACAACGAAATAAGCAATATCCCTTAATACAAATATTAATTATCCTAATAAATAAATTAACCAACTTCCCTTTGCAAAATCTTAAGAACTCAAATGGTATAAACAGATTAAGAACTTAAACAGATTAAAAAATATCATGCAAAACTTTTTTATAATTAAAATTATATATAATTAAAACATAATATTACAATGAAATAAGCAATATCCCTTGATACAAATGTTAATTATCCTAATAAAGTAATTAAACAATTTACCGTTGCAAAAAGAAACAACTTTTTAATTTCTTAAACGTTTCAGTCTCTTAAAAACAGTAACATAAGAAATAGGATGAAAAATTGCTGCCAAACCGAAATTTTTAAAAGAATAAAACTATTCAAAATGATGCAATTTCATCAAAAATCTATCGACAATAATAAGAAAGGAAAATTGTTGCCAAAACTACATTTTAAAATATCTGAGATGTGAGAAGTGTATTCGGAAGCTTCATTTAAAAAATTAAAAAAAAATACAAAATATTATTATTTTTCCAAAATTCCTTTTTTAAAAGGAGTCGAAAGGATTAAAGTTCAACGTGTCCAAAAATCAAAGGAAAATAAAGAGCACATTTTTTAAAATAAGTTTTTTTAAAAAAAATTCCGCGGAAAAGGTGTTAAGCTCACCTTCCTAAATAAATTCGTATTTAATCGATTTATTGAAATACGAAATTTATTTCAAGTTCGTAAAAAAGATAAGTGTCTACGCTTCACGACGATGTAAAAACGAAATGTTTAGAGTGAAATTTCGCTTTCTTGTAGCCCATTATGTCTCAAAATGACGCGATTTGGTCACAAAACATAAAATAAAAAAAATCGAATTCGAATTTCGAAAAAATCGCTTCGAGGTGCACTGGCTCTTGTGTAGATGCAAATATATACCAAATTTCGTGGCTCTGGGTCTATTAGCTTACTCGCAACACGAACGAAAGGCACACACACACACACACACACAGACTCTTTGTTTTATTATATGTAGAGATTAAATGCACTTGCTCTTTTATTTTTACTTTTCCGACGTAGGTTTCTCATCAAAAATCGTCTGCGTTGCACGGGAAAATAAAACAATTTTAATAACAATTGTAAATTAATAGTTAAATAAATACGAAATCCGTAACAATACTATTCTTGTAATAGTTTCTGGCCGAAACCAACAGCCAGACGAGCAGAAAACGCAGGATAAAGCACAATGTGAACTATAGTAGCCCAATCTGTGCAAATTTTAAATCCATTTAAAATACATTTCATCTATCACTGTCTAAAACTTAGATAGCACATTTTAAGTACATGCTGCTTTAAGAACTTATAACTATACCTATTTCGAGAGAGTGATGAATTCTTCATGCTTTGCTACTAAAACAATATAGCTATAGATACTAACTCCAGTGCTTGAAACTGGATCCAGTTACATGGATGTTTTATAATGCTGGGGAAAAATCATATCGTTATCATTACTTGCTTGAATTATGCTACAAAGTTTTAGCGCGATCTTTGCTGATTAACGCAGTAAACTAACTGCGACTGTAGTCTTAAAATTTCTTTGAATGGATTTGAGCGCTATTTGAATATAACAGATTTATATATTTATAAGTTAGAAATAAAAGAGTAATTAAATAATACAACTACACAAAAACGCATCTAATGAAATAATTAATTTAACTAAAAATAAAATGTATCGTATATTACACTATAAGGCATTTTTTCCAGCATGCTTTCGTGTAACGGTAGGCAACACTCGGTGCATGTTCCAGAGGTCCAGGTTCGAGTCCCGCCGAGGGCCCTGCACATTTTTCACATCTCCTGCTTCAAAATAACTTAATAATTCGACAGTGAGTGAGAACGGTTCGTGCTTAACAGTCTTTAAAATTCACATGAAGCAATTTGTGAAACGTATATTTGAATTCTCATATCCATTCTAATTATTTCTATTAAAAACTACACATTAAAATACACATCACTTCTCTATCCCTAATATATGCAGATATTATGAAGTACATAAATTCAAAAATGCAAGTTTGATAAAAAAATCCCCTATAATTAAAAATACAATATGAAAGACGTTCCAGTACGGCTGCTAAACTATGAAAAGAAAGTAGTACTTTCCACATTAAACTTTCAAAATTCCAAAAGATAAAGTATGGTATGCACTTTTTCCCTGGAAGCGAGTGACAGAAGAAAGTCTTTATCATTTTTCGATGTTCTCCTATCCTGTCACAAAATTATATCATGACAGTAGCAACAGTGAAGACAAAAAAAAATATTTTGCACGAGTAATAACTATGGTAAATGCTAAGAGTCCTGTTTTATGATTATGAAAGGAGTATTTCTGACGACGTAACTTTTAATTAAAGAGAAGCTATGACGTAGAAAGCAAGGAAGTAGCTCGTTTCAACTGATTTATGAAGCATTACCAAAGATTACAGCTAAATGAATATTAATGATTCTTCTTCTTTTGTTAAAATATCTTTTATGGATATTTTTAGGGAGTTACTGCATGGAAGTAATGGATCGATGCCGTTTCGAAGAATCTTAAACTCTTGGATATGTACGCTCACGTTTGTGCATAGCAATGTCGTAAGAAATAAAAATGGTAGATAAATTTTCATTAAATAGAATTAAATTTGCTTTTTTTATATTTTAAATGAAATATTAAGAAAAGGGAATAAACGTGAGTTTCTGAGAAAGCGTTGACTATGAATATTTCTTAAAATGCAGTAATGAATGACTTCATATGGCAATATTTCTGACTAATCATTTAAAAATAAGAGTATCCAGATAGTGGATTAGTCTGCTCACTTCTAGGTATCAAATCTGACTGAACATACATGTTCGGGATACTATACTTCGCAGTATTTCGAAATTCAAACGTTCTCCTAGTACAGTTCAAAAGTTAATAAGAGTATTTAAGAAGCAATGGAAAACGCTCCTGAAAATTTCTCTTTAAAGCTCTTATGTTACGAACTGTCCAGCTGCGGTAAGATAGCTTCATCACAAAGCGAGTTTAAGGTTGCCAGAAAATGGCAAAGGAAGGCATGGATGACATATTTGGTGCGAAATCGCCCATTTGGCGACAAAATTGGAGATATGCCGTAGGCAAATGGAGAACATTCTAGAACGAATTCTTACCGGTTTAGACCAGAATGTTCTCGAAGGCAGGCCAAAAGCTATATAATCTCTGCGTGTATGCGAAGTAGCAGTTAGTGTCGAGTTGGTCGTCGAGTGTATCGCGAGTTAGTGCATCGCAAGAGCGTCTTTTCAGTGCAGCAAGACAGTATCGTCGAGTATATCGTAGTGCATCGTCGAGTCTATCGTGAGTGTATCGTCCAGTGCATCGCCAGTTGTAACGTGGAGAATCTTCAGAGTATGTTGAGTTCCGAGAACGACTGAACCGAGTCGGGAGCTATACTTTAGTGCTTTGCCGTAAAGCTGTCTTCACCGGTATAGCCTGATAGCCTGAAGGCTGTGTTGGTAATTGTTTCAGGGTGTTTGTTGACTACTGTAAACGTGTTTTTCGACGACTGTAAACATGTTTTGGGAGCATTCTGAGTAATACTGGTTAATAAATTGTATTTTCATTCTCCATCAAGCGTTGTCGTCAGTCACTCCACGAACCGGTAAGAATGCAACAGTTAACATAGATAACATTGGTTTCTTTTTTGTTTCTGTCAAAAAAATCACTTCCGGTGTTTCCCTGAGGTCGTGTGTTTTTTGCTTAGCCATTTAATCTTCTTTCTCCTTTATTTGATCCCTTTTTAAAATTGTAAGACATCTATGCACTTTTAAATCTTCTATTTCTTTCAAAATATCGGTTTTGCGTTTCTTGATACAGTGTTAAAGTCAGATTTAATTTGCTTTCAAATTTTTGGTGAAAATTTCCTTTTATCTTGAGTTACAGCTATCTTAATATTACCTGAAAGTTTAATTTTGAACGCAAATATTCTACAAGGCGACAGTTCAGCAAATGATTTATTTACGTTGTTGTTTGCTTACGTCTTGTTATTTTGTTAGATCCTACATCTAAGCAAATATCTGCAGATGAAAATGCAACTTTAAAAAAGCATTTAAACCGTGTCTAATAACTTGATTATTTCCCAAATTTATTCAAACTATCTAAGAGCTTTGTACTTGTTCTAAAGCTTGTTTAGCTTGCTTGTTCTAAAGTTAGTTTAGCTTCTATGATGTTATAAAAAGAAATATATTAGAAAATTGCATAAATAATGGTCTTTTCCGAAACTAAATAGTATACAGTAAGTATAGAATTTTCGAATTCCACGAATCTCGTGAAAATTTCGAAATTCGAAAGATGAAATATGAAATATTTTTCTAATTCAAACTTTTCCAATCCTATTAATGTTTAAAAATTACTGAAAGCGTTAATTTAATATTTGGAAATATTAGTTTGAAGTACAGAAAACATACTTCAATAAAAATGCTCATTTATTACAATTTCAGTGAACCTAGATTATTGGAATCACATTGTGATGGTCATGAGTGCCACAATTTTTATTTTCTAGATAGAGCTTAGTGTTTATTTTAGTTGTTGAAATTTTAAAATAATGATAATGAAAATAAACCGTGAAATTTTTGATAATTGGCTTAAAAATCGGATATTATGTTCAAATTCTCATATACCTTTCTTTGAAAAAATATTTCCTGTAGTAACCGATGATGCAAACAGTAAAATTTCAGAGGTTTTAGTTTTTAGTTAGAAACTAAGACATGTGCGAAAAATCCTTTGAATAGTTAATTAAGAAAAATTCTAAATCAGATTTTGAAAAACATGCATATTAATTCAATATATCGCATATTAATTCATGAACAATATGTGTACAAAATTTGAAATACCTAACATTAAAAAATCATCTTAAGTTCACTTATTTCCTGTTTCTTAACATTTATCTGCAGGCGACAGGTGACGAACCTGTCGACAGGGGACAATGGTGTCTAACAAAGGTAAGTAGGTATATGCCCCACGCCCTCCACTATCTTGAACCGGCAACTCCAGAGTCGCAGGATACCTGCCTCGTGAATGTATTTGCTTCTCTGTGAAGTCGCTTGAACAAACAGAGATCTGGATGATCGTACATGAATGCGTTAGCTGCATGAATATATAAGCATTAGCTGTTTGAATGCGATGGGGATGTTCTTGGGCGCACGTTGCCATAATACATAAATACATCATCAAATAAGTGAACTCATCAAATACTAAAAATAATACACATACATACAAAATAATAATAATACATTAAATACTAATAATAGTCATACTAATAATATTAATACTACTGCTACTAATAATAATAATTCTTAAATGCAACAATTTATCAACAAGAAAACTGAACTTTATCCTAAAATAAGGTATTTAACATTGCACTACCTTTCATTCAGAAAACATTAGCCATATCAACACTACATGCTCAGCGGTATCTAATTGGCAAGCATTTATCATGCAAAAACATTAAGAACTTACATTAAGTACCCATCTTATACACCAAGCAAAATTATGAACGAAGCAGTACGGTATTTCAAACTAGACAAAGGCATTTATACAGATATTTTAGAATTAATTAAGAAATGGAGGGCACAGTAATTGTGATGCATATGTAGTGACTAGATACACTAGCTTAACTGAAAGGTATCTAATGTATTAGGTGCAATTTTTTCTGGTTTCCCTACGGTAGGATAATGTAACAATAAATTAAATCAAAAAATTTTCCGACTAGATAACTTCATGTTTCTCGATGATAAGATTTGGATCATAATGTATTTTAAACTGACTACTTCTTCCCAGATATGCGAAAGCAATTTATCGATTTTTCTTGAAGCTTGTTTCAAACTGTAGTCAACCAACTTATTCCATCAAATAAAAATAAGACATTTCCTGTTTCTGTTCATTGGAAATGATTTCATTTGACTCTTATTTCTTTTCCTCGAATAAATTTTGAACTACCTAATTCTAGAATCAAGCTACTGGTAATTTAGTGAGATTTGTTTAACTTGGGAAAAATATCCCTCTCCTATAAAACAAATTTATGCATGTCTCTGGAAAGACACGAAAGAAATTAATCCAATTTTATTTCAGTTTTATTTCAGCAGAATTGTCTCCGTTTCCGATTGGTTTGGAAACAGCAGTTATTGACTACAACAAACATGAACGGAAAAAATAAATAATGTTGAAAACAACCTGAAGTTGGACAGAATGGCGTAGGGTCACATCTAGTTACGCATGGTTCACAATCTATTTCCATTATAGGAGTTGGAGGCGCTGTAAAGAAAAAAGGAAACAATTTTAATTATTTTGCCATAATACAGAAATTACAAAACGTACAATAATAACATTACTTAAAATGTTAGTTTGGAATTGTAGATGGAACACGATTGCTAAATATGAAAGATTCAAGTTTCACATTTAAAAATATTGTTCAGGTATAATTTGGAGATAATACACGCCGTACTTACTCGCGTATTATTTCTCTCAGCTTTTTAGAGTAGGGTTTTGGAAATTTTTAAAGTACTCGTGTAATTTTCCTTTCCCTCAAAGTGTTCGGAAAGCGAGCTTGGATATTGCTCGGAGAACAGCCTTGACGCCAAAAAGGGATAAACAGCCTTTTGTGGTATGGCAGGCAATAGTTGTTATTCACTGACATACTTTCTCTAGGGAGACAGCCGTAATACTTTCCCTTGCTAAGGGATTATCTGTAGTGTTACTTATTATCTGCAGTATTTATTATTAGTATTTATTATTGCAGTATAGTAATTAAAGGGAGAAACAGCTTATTGTGGTATGGCAGGCAATGGTTGTCATTCGATGACTTACTTCCTCTAAGCAGACAGCCGTAATACTTTTCCCTTGCTAACGGATTATTTGTAGTATTACTTATTATATATAGTATTTATTATTAGTATTTATTATTGTAGTATTTATTCTGTAGTATTTACTTCCGTTGGCATGATGAAATGTCGCCCATACCTTTAAAGAAGCCAAGTTGGAGCAACCAAGGCTGTTCTCTGAATAATATCCGCGAGCTTCTCTAAATTTTAAAATGGAATCGTCATTGCAGTTATTGTTTCAGTCTTACTAATTGATCACTGCGGCGATTTTGGGAGCAGGAGCTCTGACTGATGAAGCAAATATAATGAAGAGCATCAAGAAGGCAGTGATATTTAAAGCTCATGATGGTTCTGAAACTCATTGGACGTAAGAACACAAATTGAACTGTGACGAAGATGATGGCAACGGTGACGATGACCGGTATGGACACAGCCGACAACTTTCAGACGACATGTATGCGGACAGTTAACCGACATGGCACTTAGCTGACAGAGTCATTTAGCTATCAGAACCTTTAGCCAACAGAGATTTCGCCGACGGGACACGTAACTGACGGAGACATTTAGACGACAATTACATTGACAGAATATGTAATCGACACAGACATTTAGCTGACTTACTTTTAGCCGACAGCACGTTTAGCTGACAAAGAGTACATGTAGATAAAAAATTTGTCCATATTTATCTGACAAAAGGCTATTTACAGAGTAAACAAAAAGAAGGTTTATGCAAAAGTGCAACATTTTTGTCTTTATTTAATGTTAAAGAGTCTACGAATTTTAAAATTGGACAGGAAACCGACCTTAATTTGGGGAAGATTTTGGAATCAAGTTTTAGAGAAACATTCACATAGGAGTGAAACAGCTTTACATAGAAAGAAATGAGTGGAGCAAAGCGAAAACAAATATAATCTGTCAACGAAATATTAATGAAACGTGAAAATAATTAAGATATTAGAAATTTTGAAAAACTTATATCATTAACTAAAGAAGAAAATGTTCGTTAATGTGAAAGGTTTTAAATAAATCGAATTTACTAATGAAGAAGTTTTACGGATAATGTTTGTAGATCGAAAGTCAAAATTATAATCAAGTGTCCAATTGTCATTAGCCAACAGAATTTTGTTTAGTTATCCTTTTCGAACATACGATTCATTTCACAAAAATTTCAGTGTTATTTCAGTTTAGCCGATATATGTTAAACCACACTAACATGTCAAACCGCGAAAACCTAAAATTCCACTTGATACATGATAAACGATATTAAGCTAAAATTCTGTAAGAATTAAAATTAAGGATGGAATCTTCAAAAAGCGAAAAACGAATTTATTGGTAATTGCAAAAATAACCGGAAAACTGACTTCCGAGAATCCAAGCAATTTTTTAACTGAAAGAGAGGTGAAAGGTTATGACGACAACAGAGGATTTTTTTAGTAGCTCTTTGCGTTAGTAGTTTGTATTCTTTTATCGCTGCAATCGATAACGCCCGGTCGCATAGAGCTCGAATGGTGTGGAGTTATCTGGAGTGTGAACGATTCCGTCACCGGATCTGAATTCCATAGATCATGCACATGTGGGACACGTTGTGACGACAGACAGCAAGATGCAGTGTGCCGCATATAATTCTCCAAGAGCTCCGACATGCATCAGTAAAGGAATAGGCGCTACTGTCAAAACGAGCTATCAGCGACACTAACACCAGCTTGCTTTGTCGTTGCAAGCATGCATTTCATCTGGAGGTTATCATACCCGTTATTACCGTGGTGCTTCGATCGCACATTCATGCACCTCATTTGGTCTCTTGCGAAATGATTATCGCAGTACATGTGTTTTTGTATGTCTTCGATTTATTGTTTGTTATGTGTTCTACTAATGCCACACCAACCTCTTGGATCAATTTCACGCATACCCATTAAACAGTTTTTGTTTAATTCCATCATTCTCCTTTTTAGTCCAACAATGCAGTTTGTCTCGAAGAACTACTAATTTCGTTTTGGCATTTTGCGTTGGTTCACTATAAATATCGGTTCACTTTTCAAATTGTTGCCACCAAATATTAGAGCTTTGTATTATATTTAAAGAAATTAAATAATGAAGAATCTGCATAAATGTATATACACTGCGCAAAACAAAGGGAGGAGGAATTCTATATCTCCCGTTCTACTGGGCCGATTGACGAAATTCAAATTGCGCTTTTCATGTCTCCAGCGCGACTTAGGATATATATTAGATTTATATATAGCATTGTTCTAACATAGGTATTTTGACATAAAATGGGTCTTTCTCTGAAATAACTTACCAAAAATTTTACATATTTCAATGCTACGACTCAAATTATGCCTAAATATTAAATTTTGGTGCAAAATTTATGGAGATATTCAAAAATTTAATTTGGCGAATTTTTTTCAGTTTGTGTCAAGAATAATTCACTTGGCGAAATTGTTAATATATTGCACGTATTTTCCCATCCCTTCCATTGTCAGGAGCGGAAAAAAAGTCACGTCGTTCTACTTTCAAATAATTTAACAAAGTGCGTAAACCACGTTAGATGTTATTATGGCTTTCAACAAATATTCCAAATTTCAAAACGCGCCAATATATAAATTCACGTATATCCTCGAAAACTTTGAATAAAAAGCTCTAATGTTTTGCAGGCATACTTAGAAATAAATCTACTTTAAGGTAATGGTAAAATTTTATAGGTTTAATTCAAAATTGTTTTCCAAAAATTTATAAAAATTATTTAAAAATACAAATTTAAAAAATAAATCATAAAAAAATGGGTGAATTTTATTTGGAGTGAACCTAAATTTCGAATTGTGAAAGAAGGAATCAAGTAAGTGTAATAAGAAAAGAGATATTAATAAATATAGTTCAAATTCAATTAACATTGAGGAGGTAAAGGTTTGAGATCGGAATTTTTGAAAATTGCTCATGCGATTATTACAAAACTTGGCAGTTTCGCATGATTTGAATGGTAGAATGGAAATACGTGAAAAATTGCCATGTCATTTCAGAAAACGTCCGATTTCGTGTCAATATACTTATATTAGAACAATACTATATATAAATCTAATACATATCCTAAGTCGCCCTCTCGAGACATGGAAAACGCAATTAGAATTTCGTCAATCGGTCCAGTAGAACGGGAGCTATAGAATTTTTTTTACGAAGTGTAGGTACGCATTGTAATAAAACAAAGGTACCTACAGCCATCAAATTTTGAATAACTTACGTTGCCACCCGAATATGGGCATCTGGAAGCCCTAATTTGAAATCCGGAATTTGTTTTATTATCGATTTCATAATTTGTAAACCTTTAACGAATTTTTGATGAAGAAACTCAATGATTTCAAAGCGAGCAATGGCAACATTGTGCGAAAACAAAAAACATTTTTGTCTCCACCGCGTGAGATTGTGTATCGGAAATTCTAAAGGATATGCTCATTTTAAAATTTTTTGCGATATTGTTGTTGTATTGAATTTTGTGGTTTAAGTGCGAAGAAGATGATATTTAATAAATAAAGTTAACCCACGAACCATTAAAAAACGCACCTTTGGGCGTAAAGCAAAATCTGAAAGCCTTCAGAATTTTTAATGCTTTTATTTATTTATTTATTTATTTTTGCCTTTTTTAAGCAGAAATGTAATAGGCATTGCGGCAATAGGAAGTACAATAATTTAGGATGTGAAATGCTAATATATGGTAATATGAAATTTAACCTTACACTCTTCCTACAGGAATAAATAGCATCAATAAATACTTATTCGCTTTTAGTGCAATTATTCGAAGGTAATGGTATTTCTTGACCCACACTTAGCGTGTTCCTTTAAAATAGTATGATTAATTATCGACAGAATTGCTTAACGACTTCGTATTAGATTGCAAGTCTTTCATAGCGATTATTGTCTAAAGATAAATCTAGCAGAATATCCAAGACTATTGTCTAAAGATAAATCTAGTAGAACATCCAAGTCTATTGCGTAAAGATAAATCCAATAGAACATCCAAGACTATTGTTTAAAGATAAATCTAGTAGAACATCCAAGACCATTGTCTAAAGATAGTGTAGTAGAACATCCAAGACTTATTGTCTAAAGATAAATCTAGTAGAACATCCAAGACCATTGTCTAAAGATAAATCTAGTAGAACATGCAAGTCTACTGCGTAAAGATAAATCCAACAGAACATCTAAGACTCTTGTTTAAAGATAAATCTAGTAGAACACCCAAGACCACTGTCTAAAGATAAATCTAGTAGAACATCCAAGACTTATTGTCTAAAGATAAATCTAGTAGAACTCCAAGACTTATTGTCTAAAGATAAATCTAGTAGATCATCCAAGACTAGTGTCTAAAGATAAATCTAGTAGAACATCCAAGACTTATTGTCTAAAGATAAATCTAGTAGAACATCCAAGACCACTGTCTAATAATAAATCTAGTAGAACATCCAAGACTTATTTTCTAAAGATAAATCTAGTAGAACGATTAATGTGTATGATCAAGAGAAACTACATCAGGGTTAATCTAATGCTGACTATCACATTTCTTAATTTCTCATAGTCTCTTCAGACTGGAAAATCTTGCTCGCAGTGCGTTCATTGACAAATTCTGCTCTTTGAGGATATCATTAAAATTCATTTCTGTTTATGAGAGAAAGCTTAAAAAACTGCGCAAAATAGAAATTAAGTTTTTACGTTTTTCAAAATGTTTAAAGTTATCGAGCCTTTCGAGAAATTAAAATTTCAGGAAACTTGCAAGAATAACCTTTGAAAATACGAAATTTCTCAGCAAGGGTGGAAAATAAATTGAACATATATTATATAATAGTACCACTTCTGCTATTTAATAATAACACGCAGTATTAATGTAGATGATAAATGCTTTGATAGCGCAACACAGTGACGTTAAAAAGAGAAAGACTAATCTATAAACCGGACTAATATCAGAAAAATCTTTCAATAAATACTTTGCATCAGTTTCCAAACAGACGTATGATTTCATTCTTTCCCGTTCCAACCATTGTACTGGTCTGTTTATAAGCAACCACTGTACCGGAGTAATGTTTTATTACACTTCATAATACCATCATCATTATAACTACATGGATTCAACATTTGTCATTTTAAATAATGAACCTAATTTCATCATTTATCAAATAGACATTTAGAAACTGCTTTGAAAGAAAGAAATTCGTACTTGCATTACATAAAAAGCAAAAGACATTCTTCAGCTCTAATAATCTTAACTTCAGTTTGATTAATCTCCATACTCCATACATAAGGTGTATCCACAATTTTCATTTTTCTATCCAGCTGAGATAATAAGAAAAACATTCCTAATTTTTCTTCGGCACGCAGATAATGCTTTGTTTCGGCAAAAAGCTTTTATGTGTTACTTAACAAAAAAAAGTACAGTTCTTCATTCATTGTCAGTTGTGATTAAGAACTTTCGAAATTTCTTTCCTAAAAGTTACTAGCAGTTGAGAAATGTGAATTGGATTTCTTTTTCATACGTTTAGAAACAGTTTGGCTGCTAAAGTTTCTAAGGAAAGAATTCTAATTAACTTGTTTTATTTATTAATTTTTTTATAAAAGCTATAGTATAGTAAGATGGATTTATGGTTTTCAGTGTCTTTACCGAATTCATCTGTTTTAATTTAGAATAAATTTTAAGGAAAGTTAGAATTAATTAGCACTGAATTAATCACAAATTAAATGTTTTTCATCTACTCATCCTCTCGGTACTTAAAAGGTATCAAATATGGGACTGATTTTATAAACAATTCGTAAAAATTTTACTAAAATGTTTGAAGGTCCTTAAGCGATTTTCCGTTTGAGTACCACTTAAGATTTAACTTTAGAATCTTAAACACTTAAGATTCTAAACTGAATCCTAAATACGTTCTAAAATTTCTGTCGTGGAAACATTACAGACTGTGTCCATAAATACCATTATGCGGTTTTTATTTTCTTAACCATAGATGGCAGATATACACTTTTACTCACAAAATATCTTAAATGGCACAATGGCATGTTTTAGCATTTCTAAGCTTGAAAATTCAATTTTGTAAAAATTAAGAAATCTAGCTTTTTATTCGTTCCCTCCGGCCTCTATACATATATTAGGAATTTATACACATTATAGAATTAAAATAAAAAAAAAGTTGACGAACATACCACAAAAATTAACGCATATTTTTAAACTTTTTGGAATTTTTGACATCCTTTTTGGCCTACTTTGAGGGGTCTGGCAAAAAGTAAATTAGAATGAATCGATGTTGATTTTTCTATTTTAATGTCAATCAATGATATGTTTTTAGATTTTTTACAGTATAACATAATTTTAAATTATAATTTTCTTAGAAATGATATGCTAAGAAATTTTTACATAACATTAGCTATTTAATAAGCGAAAAATTTTTAAGTTATTATTAATTAAAACTATTTTAAAACTCTCACGCAACTGTGCTGCAGAATCACTGTTTAATAATCATATAAAAATTAATTAAAATAGAAATATGTTTTTCTTTTTTAATTCATACAAATAATGTTACGACTTGGCTATGCAGTAATACCGAAGACTGCTACTTGTTTTCTTAGAGCACAAATTTTGTAAAATTCTTTGAAAATATCTCCTTCCTGAAAAACATCATTTTCATCAATACATATCAGGACAGTCTGATTACTTATACTGGTCACTTATATGAACAAAATGAAAAAGCTTTTCTAGATGTATATTTCCTTTATAGTTACGTACAATTTCAAACATTTCGCTCTTCACTTTCTGAACGATCCCTTAATCCCAAATTTTAAAATTAAATATCTTGCTCAATGTTTGTTGTACGAGAGTCAAACCATTTATGTTTTATTTTTGAAATGCGTATAAACATCCACAAAAGCTTTAGGAACGAAGGTCGTATAAAACTTACGTTTCATAACATTGACAAAACTGTTTGTTTAATTTTAAAATACCAAAACATGAATATTTGTGTCATTTAATGAACTTTCATACTTGACAGTATACATCCCAACGATTGCGATAATACAGGTCTTATAAGGACTTATATGGACAAGGTGTATAAATTTTTTTAACTAACTATTGTAATATCCTAGCTAAATTAGAATTCCTTGTAAACTAGAATAAAACTGAAAAACTGCCTAACGACTATTCACGGAATTCTTGTAAGTAAGACGTTCAAAGAATGGTTTTATCTTTAAACGCAAACATGACACTCCTCCAATCTAAAAAAAATACTGGTGCCAATTTTTATGTCGGATCTTTTTAACATCCTCTGATGTTGCCATTCCGGCAAAGCATTACTCTATTTCCTTTATTTGTAATTCACGATTTTTACGTAACTTCAGTCAGATCTTAGAACATCTTCTTATTCTGATGTTGCCATTCCGGAAAAGCATATCTCTGTTTCCAAATTACCTTTTATTTCAACTCAAAATAAATTAACAGACGTTTTCGAAAATGCATTCCCAAACTCTGAATACATACTTGAAGGTCTTCTGAAACAATGGAAACGACAAATGTTACTCAAATTGCATAAAATAATACGTTCCATTTTTTGAACTTGTCTAAACATAATTTTTAAATATGTTCCTGTTTAGATAATAATGTTAGAAAAAGAATCTTGTTCCTACGTAAAATTAAGAAAAGTCATCTGAACTCTTGCTGCAGAATTATGCTAAACGCCTCCAACCATCATCTCACATTTTGTTTTTCAGTTGAATTTAAAATTCTCTCTGTTTAAGAATGCTAAATTATCACACTTGGAATAAAAAGAAATACCAAAAAAAATAGTTTGCTAAATTGCTTTCGAAGACAGCTCACAGGGTAAGCTGCAGCAATCATGAAGTGTTTGTTATACTTTGCTGATGACTGTATGAAGCATAATCTAGCAAAATATTTGCAATTTCTCGGCTTGAATAATTATCTGCTAAGATACGACATGAAAAACGAAATTAGAATATTGAAGTGGAATTCTAACATCTGGGTTTGTTTCTCAGGGTAAGGACTTATTAGAAGTTCGTAAATGCAGTAAAAATGGTGTTTCTCATCCACCTATTCCTGGATAGTGTTCTGGATAGTGTCGCAAATTTTAAGTGCGCTTATGTCATTTAAGTAATCAATATTTAAGCATTTTTAATTGTATTTGATTTGTTGTGTCGCGAATTTTAAGTGTGCTTATGTCATTTAAGTAAAGTGTGCTTATGTCATTTATGTAATCTATATTAAAATATTTTTATTTGTACTTGATTTTAAATTTGAAATGGTGAAGAGCATAATGCAATATGCATATTTGTAAAGAGTGTATTTAAAATCTTTAGGTAATTATTTTGCTTCAACGGTTTAATTTCCTTGCGAAGAAAAGGAGCGTCTTTGAACGGAAATGACATCTTTGAGAATCTTAAAAGCGATTATTCTACTCGTATCTTAGAGTAGAACTGAGGGCAGTATAGTGTGTTTCCCATGTCTTCTCTGGGGGTGTGTTTTGTTATTGGGCAGTAAAGGAAGTCGTAAACTGGCCTTCGCGTTTTCACTCGCACTCTTGCATTTGTGAATGTTGCAATGATTATATAAATTGCAATGATTATATAAATCAGTTTCTTTCGGAAGAAAAGGAGCGGCTGTAAAATTTGATCTTGAAAGGGCAGTTTGGTTGTTCTACTTAGTTTTTCCGCATGTTAGCTGGCGGGTCGAATTTTTAGTCTCTCACGCTTTTGGGTGACTCACTGTTCAGCCGGTCAACCGTCAACTGTGGACAATGACGCTGTTTTGATTCGTTTGAGGGGGTGAAGTTGTTCAGATAAATAATAAGTCTCGTGTTGGTGAAATTTAATTTTATGCGTAACTTTTAGACGTATAATTTTAGTGGATTTTCGTCGTTTCTTGCACGAGGTTAGAAGTCAATACAGAGACAGAGAGGTAAGTTTTAGGAGCTGATTGATATAAAGTTTCGGAAAGATTCGACGGCATTTGCCCTGCGGTGGGGCTTCACTCTAGGAGGTAGCTCGCGTCTGCGGTCTGGTGTGCTGTCTCCCTCGGCTTTTAGCTGATGAGATTTTGCATTGTTTTAAGAGCCAAGCACGGCTCAATGTCAAACTTAGAATCTCCTCACCCATATAAAAAAGCGAAAAAATGATGAAATATTCCTGAGGTGTGAGGTGGTAATTCCCGGGATTTTTTATGCTCGTTCAACAACGTTTCGGGCCGATTGACTGCCAGCATTCCGGTAGAGGGAATGTAGAATCATTTTGCGTTGGAGCAGTCTGCGATTCATCTACTATAGCATATCCAGCATTTTATCAACCATTATGTCATCCTTCGTCTCCTTACTTCAGCAGTTTGTAAAGGATTCGGCGCAGACTTTCGTCGATTCATCTACTCCAGCATATCTGGAGTGGATGAATCGACTCCAGATATGTTGAATAATTCTCCATCATAAGTTCCCGGATGCCTGATTTCCTATTTATCAACAATTAAGTCATCCCTCTTCACCTTAGTGTGAGCCGAGTAGTAAAAGACAAATTCTTGATTTTGCGATTTTTTCTGAGGTCTCCGATATGCAGATGCTGCTTGGAATGAAGTGTTCCTGTCAACCAACTGTGAGTTACTTAATATTTTTATTCGTAAGATTATAGTATTTTAAAGTAGTGTAATTTAGTGTTTCAGCTGTTACTTAAAATAAGTCGCTTAACGCCAAGAGTTAAGACACTTTGGATGATAGCCAAACACGTTAACTCTACAATCTTTAAATTAAACGTTAAAATTAAACTTACTTTATTTTAATTAAGAACTAAAATGTTCAACGAAGATTAATTCGTTTCCATTAAAAATTAGTAATTATCTATTGGCTTTAAGATTTCACCGATGCCACTTTTATAAAAAAGGAATTCATTATACTTTTTATGAAACCTCCAAAAAAATCTTTCACGTGAATATATTTTCATTTATTTTATTTATCTTATTTTTGAATACTTTTCCGAAGCAATAATTGAATTTCAATTACTGGTAATGCGGAACGATTGTCGATACTTAAGAAATCATACAAAATTAATTAGCAATTTTCATTCCCTGCAAAAAATAATACAGTCATTTAATAGGAGTAAAAAACTTCTGACTTTTTTAACTTATATTTTAATTTGGTGGAAAACTCAGAATAATGAGGTGGAGAAAGAAATAAAATTATTGCTGTCAAATCGGAATAAATGATTGTTCTTTTAAAAATAAATGTGACATTGTTTTACTCATTTAAAACACTATCCTTTAGTATGAAATTGTAATTTAATAGTGTAACACAACGTATCACACTCTGTGGTCTTTGACGCTTGGCCTTGTAGTCAACTTAGATTTCCAAAAAAAAAAGACTAAAAATAAAATTCAAATAACTGCGAATACTAAACTATTGCTAAAACTCTCAGAGTTTAGAAATGGCAATCGTTAGTCAAGGCAGAGACGCTAAAGTCTATGTTTGGACATATGTTACATTTTACATATTTCTCTAGCCCCTGTATTTACATTTAGGAAAATTTTTTTTCTGTACTAAAAACTAAAACACAAAAATTTGATTCCCGTTACGGAGTTATTTGATATTAAAATCTAGAATCATATTCAGCGGCCGTACACAAAGTGAAGAGTGTTTGAATTTTTACGTAATTAAAAATAAAATATCGCTTATGAAAGGATTTCTGACATTAAAAGATTACGTGACAAGATTTTCTATGCAGATTATTGCGAAATATATTGATCAGTATAACCTTTCCAAAATAGAATGTTATTTGTGGAATGTTACAGAATTTGTGTTTTAGAATACACTATTAGACTTCGAAATGGGCACGTAGCCAAGTTGTAATATTATTTTCATTTACAAAAAATGATAAATATTTGTACTTTAACACGATTACGAGATTATGACTCTACAGTAATAAAATTTAATTATGATATTAATGACGTCTTTTTAGACTTTGAAAGCTTATAAATTACTTGTGTGAAAACTTTTTTGGCCAAACCAAATGCAACAGAATTATAAAATAAGAACTCAAAGAAAATTACAAAATAATTATAAATTTAGTATTTAATCACAAAACGATATCACTGAATGGTATTTAAGGTGGAAAATTAGCTTTAATTTATTCTAATTTGTTTAGCAGTCTATATATCAATGCAAATTGAATATGACGTTAAAATTCACTGATTTTGAAATTAAATATTTCGTTAAATTTTCGGCGTTTGGAAATCAAATTTTGTTTCATTTCTTATAACGGGTGCATAATATTCCTAAATATAATATAGAGGCTAAAAGAACATATGCAAGTTAGATTTCGTAATATTTACAACGCTAATGTCTTTAAATGTAAAAATGCACAAATATGAATATTTGTATCATTTGCAAAATTTTTGTGACTAGAAGTATATATCTAGGAACAACGGTTGACAAAATAAAGCCAGCATAAGGAATTTTGTATACATGGTGTACATATCTGGCTGTGAAAGTTTTTATAACGAATACTAGTTTGTCCGGAAAGTAATAGGACTGAATGTTTTTTTAAAATCTTTATTCACAATTTTGACACATTGACTTAATAATTTTCAAAATATGCTCCTTCTGCATCAACACAGCATTTCTAGCGACTCTGCCAATCACTGAAGGCTATCTGGAACGCAGAAACTGGAATGCTTTTCAGCTCTTCCGTTACGGCCTCATGAATGGCCTGGACCGAGCCGCGGTGCCGTCCTTTCATGAGCCTTTTCAGTCGAGGGAAGACAAAGATGTCTAAAGGAGCACCATCTGGGCTGTAGGATGGCTGGGGAAGCTGTAGGATGCCATGTTGGGGCCGCGACAGCAAAGGCAGGACTTCCTGACAGGAAGTTCATGACAGCAAAGGTGGTGTGGCTTCGTGCATTGTCGTGATGGAGCCTCCATGATCCAGAGATTGCAGACTGATCCACACGCTCAGTCTGCGAGCTAGTTCAAAAGATTTCGCACTTTCACTATGCTTTCGTCACCTTTTGCCGTTGAAGGGCGTCCTGGCCTTTGCTTATATTTACCTTGTGCTTCCCCCCCCGAAACAGTTTTTGCCACTCAAAAACTCTTGGTTCACCCATGGTATCACTCTCATAAGTAATCTTGATCATGCCATGGGTCTCACTCGCAGGTTTTCACAGTTTGACGCAAAACTTCACTGCGTAACGCTGCTCTAAGAAATGATTCATTGTGGAGATGACAAGGCACCTTGAGAGGGGTTCACCTTAAACTCGAGCTACATTCCGTGAAGGCTAGGAGATGACTAGCGATTGGTGAGCTGGCAGCTAACATCCTCCACAACCCAACCAGTGCAGTACGTACACCTCTTTCAGCATATTTTGGCGGAGAAAAATCAGTTCTACAACTTCCCGGACACACACTGTGTTTTTATAAATATGTAAATTAGTGTGCATCTTGAATTATTTGCAGGAAAAGAAGATACTACATTAAAAGAAAAAGAATTCAAGTATGAAATACCAGAGGCATTTTCATATTATAATCAAGAAAACACCTGATTCTCATGGCAGTTTTGGAACGTTAAGGATTTCAGTGCATCGACGGTTGAAGGGCCTTAAGCCGAGAGAAAATGAACTGAGGAAAAAAAAGCAGGTATTTTTGTAACTGAAGTGAAATTTTCCAACGATACACTGATGGCTTTGAATGATAGTCAAAATTTAACAATTGTAGGTTAGATCAGTTACAGCACATAAAAAAAGATGAGAATGGCTTATTTAATCAAGGAAAAAACTCTTACATACTTCAAAACACAAAACCAATCTAATTAATTACACGTCTGAAAGGAAATACGTTACTATTTAATACACATTAAATAGTAGTAACTTGCCATCCGATTTTGGAAGAGCATTTCATATTTCATAAAATTCATATTTATTTATCATAAAGCATATTTCTAGTTCAGCCAAATGAATTTGAGATGAAGTACATTATTTGTAAATAGTTAAGTGAATCCATAACATTTCTTTTTTTCACTCTCTGAGACACAGATATTATATTTTTCATTCGGTTGATCATCATCGATCTCATCGGTTTTCATCGATTTCATCGGTTGAGATTCTTACACATATATGATTGTATATGTATTTAAAATCCCTTACAATCGTAATACATGAAAGATTGAAAGCCTTCATATTTTAAACAAAATGTCTATTTATTGAAGCACGTCGTTGGGCAGATAAACATCTAGCATTAATTTTTTAAAGCAATATATCATGGGTAACTTCAGAAAACAAATATTATTATCGCAGTTCTTTGAAAACTTTCTTGAAAATCGTATGAACATTCATGTTTATTAAAGATATCAAATATGGTAATCAGTATATTTTACTGCAAGAGAGATAAATTTTAGTGTTGAAGAAAATTTTAAAATGTAAACATTATAGTATTAACAAAATATGAATAAAGTTTAATTACGATAATAACAATCTAGCATTTTAAGGTACGACTGAAGTATCCCTTAGAAAATTCATGCCTTATATATTCAGATAATTATTTTGACTACTTTTAAAAGTTAAAAGAATTGCTTTACTTTAAAAGAAAACATTAGTGAATTCAAAACAAATAGGGAAGGGGAAAGAACTGCTATTAAAAATCTTTACGAAATTCTGCACAAAAGATTTTACAATTTTACAGAGTTAAAAAACAAAAAAGAAAATAAATAAATGAATAAAATGAATTGGCTGTCTTTCTGATTTTAAGCAGTATTTAAACAAATTCATTAAGAAAGTGTTCACGGTTTATTACCATTATTTTAATTAATACATTTTAATTATATGGTACTAGCATTCTTAATAAGTAGTGGGAGAAAAAACATACTTTTCTCCTAGAATTTATAAAACGTTATCAATATTTTTTATATCAAAATAAAAAACTATAAAGGTAAAAGAGGGATTAAAAAATGTAAAAAAGAAATAACATATGAAAGAGAATAAATAATAAAAATAAGTTTTCTAACAGACTTAGAAATAAGCGAAATTATATGAATCGGCTATCTTTCGCTTTTCAAGTTCTTTATTCATTTCATAATGACTTTCACATTTTTGGCAATGATTTCCATTAAAAATTTTGGTCTATCAGCGGCCGAGTGCTAAATTCACTGAACACCAGTAGTTCGGTCCAAAGTTCGAATCTCACGAACGGGTTAGCTGCATGGATGCTTTCGTTGTTTTTCCCATTTATGACGTATATACCAGCCAGTTTCCTTCAGAAAGTCCTCGCACGAAGGTAGCTCTTCCCTTAAGGAGATAGACCTCGAGTACTTTACCGTAATCAAATAAACTAAACCCATAAAAGATTTACCTTTCATTTACAATCTTTTTGCTGTCGATGACAATCGAACTACAGTTAAATATCAGAGAAGATTTATGCAGTGCTTACTCTCAGTTTCAGGCAAAACTGAAATCTTTAAGAGCTTATAGAGACATGAGGAATTTCGAAGACATGAAAAAATGAGCAATGCCCTCGCCGGAACTCGAACAACGGACCTCTGGAATACTCGCCGAGCGTGCTGACCACTAACACCACGAAGGCATGCCAAGAAGGCGGGAGAAATACCTTACACACTCCCCCTTTTAAAGGGCGACTAGGGATTAGGGGACCCAATCGCCAAATCCTAGTGGTGGAGAATCATTATCCACCACCATTTTAGTTCGCGCGCCACTTGTGATATTAGGTATTTTTTGAAAGCATGAGAGATGAAAAATGAGCAATGTCCTCGCCGGGCTCTAACCATGGACCTTTCGAATACGCGCCGAGCGTGCTGACCACTACACCACGAAGGCCTGCCAAGAAGGCGGGAGAAATACCTTACAAGCATTCTATTTCATGCGTATGGTATTTTTATTGCAGAGGATGGAGGAACCACTTTTTTTTCTTTTGTTATACAAAAGTTCGCTGTGAAAAATTGAAGAAATATACAAGCTTTCTCCCTCCGAATGGAAAAGCATTTATTTCAGGCTTTAAGCATACATTTATCACATAAAACCCGAAATGTTTCCTTATTCTAAATAAAATAAACATTAATATTTTGCTGTTGAATAGCCTTAACATTATTATATATTACTTAGCAATTCTGCTTATTACGTAAAACTCCAGATATGTCTGTGCAACCTTTTAAGACTTTATTTCCTAAAGTATACACGTAGTCTAGGCTATAAAATATGATGGTTTCAATATACAACTCGCCATTCATATACATTAAAGTTTGGTCGAAATTCCTAAATTCGGAACTAATCCAGTGTAACATTACGCCCACAATTCTACTGAAATATTTCCAACAAGGCATTTGTATTTATTAGCTTATTCAGTTAATATCGAACATTATCGTTCAAATGATTTACTTAACGATTTGATGCTTCAAGACGAGCACAGACTATCTTACGGAATGAAGTGTTTCAACTAGAAGTAGACTGGAATTAACAAGCTTCGATTCACATTTTAAGTCTTCTCGCTGGTATAATGAGGCTATTTTGAATACCTCAGACGTAAATTAGCGCAGTTACTCAATGGTAGAAATTATTGTTAAATCGAATTGCGGATAGAATGTTTTTATCTATCTGCAATAATTGTGTTCTTCAAAATGCATGTAATTCCGAAAACAATGTATTGCAGACAAAGAATTTCAGGTGGAGATATTTCTTTTAATAACAAATATTGTAAGATAGTATTAAGTTTCATATATGCATACCATTTTTTAACTAGATGAACCAGTGAACATAATTTACTCGGAATTCTTCAGACACCACAAGCAAGCCTTCTAATCTGTCATCATCTTAAGATGTTATTGTTGAAACCATTTTTATATCAGGAGATTTTATATCCGATAAAAATGCTGGAGCTATTTTTAATATTATCTGTAGTCGCTAGTTGGAGTGGCTGTCTGGAGTAAATCTACGTTACAACTACTATATAAGCTTAGAGTTGAAATAGGTTAAAAAAGCATCGTTAATCGGTGCCGAAATGATTTACGTTGCTCCAAAATACATACTTTTTGGCTATAGGAACATCTTTTATTACTTATAATGATAAGACAAATGCTTATAAAAGGTCGAAATTTCAAAGACTGCGTCCCTACATCTGCAAAATTAAAATTAAAAAGCTGAAACATAATAATATCTCTAACCATTTCTCAACAATGTAATTTAGGAAGTAGCACACTCCTTCTTCAAGCGAATGTTTTGAATACACTTCATACCGTGCCCTCCTGTACTCTACGTCGTTGAGATGGCTTCTGCACAGCGGAGAGCCAAGTATAATTACATAACATCCCGACATCGGTGGGCCATCCTGATGGACCATATGAAATTTACCATCCATTCAAAAATTGTACGAAAGTGCCGACAAGCCACTAACTAATTTAAAACCTGCACTTGTTGATGAAACATATCTTAGATTTGAAACTACATACAAATACTGCTGTAATTTTCAGCAATATTTAGCACCATCATACGACGTATATATTCATACAGTATCAATTATTCTACACTAGAAAAGCGACGATGCATAAGTTGAAAAGGGAGCTCATTAAAAATATAAAAAAATATGTTGTGGAAACTCAGTGGATTAGATTAGATTATTTACATTACAGCAGAGTAGTACAGAACTGTTTGCTGAACTGGTAAGGTTTCGAAGAGGACCTTTTTATGGGAAGCTAACTCATATTTACATTGCGCAGAAGAAAACTACTAAACCCAAGCGGCAAATCCCTTTACCCAAATATGGATCTAAGTCGAAAACCAATAGTCTATATGACCAATAGTCGACTATATGATCAATAGCGAAAATCTGGTGTCCCGCCAACTTCTGCCAATACCTGCCGAACACTGCTTTTTATCACCAATAATTACGATAACTTTTTCAGTTTACTTCGTAACATTAGATGATCTTCTGTCAGCAAAAGCACAAAATGTTGACAGAACCCGTGCTTTTTCAAATTCTATGTCATTACACACTGACATGTGGTCTAGGGTATTTTCACACTGAAATGGACTCTTGGGTCGTTTGTGATCTATTGGCTTCTTGAATCCGCAACTTCCGAAGTCGCTTCTTTATTTCCTCTCACTAGCGGGTTGATAACGCTCTTTGCCTTTCATTGGTTGGTATACGAATATGAAATCCACTCACTTTTTTTAAATGCGTTTCTAATACAGGAAAGAAACCTTTGAGTTATCCTAAACGTTAAATAGTAGCTTTGAATGTAAAGAAATAATGAACCAGCAAAGATTCTTTGGAAGTCTCAAAAGCATAGATCTTTCGAATGGCTTACGTAAAAGGTAATTATGAACGGGGTCACAATGTTTTAGTCTGGGGTAATTATGTCTGTCCCTGTACATCATTAGCTATGAAGAGAAGTCATAATTTAGGTTAAGATAACACCATTTATTCGATTTAGGTTAAAACGTCATAATGTTCATCGTTATCGTTCATCGTTATCGTTCATCGTTACTAGGTATATTAAAATAAGTCATAATGCTCATCGTAAACCTTGTCTAATATTATTTCACTACTTTGTAGACTTTCATTCGTTATCCAAATGCAGAACTTGATATATCTGCACTGCTTAAAATAAGCCACATTTTACATTTTGCCAAGCGCCGCTTTTTATAGTGGTTAGGGGAGCCTAACTGAGATACCAAAGGGCCCCGGGTTCGAATGCCGGAGAAGCTTGGATGTAAAGTTGTCTGTCCCTTCATAGAAAGGTAACAGTGGCCTTCTATTTGGGGCCTCCATAATGAAATGGTCACCACTTCTTTCCTTAGTAGCGGCCAATGCCGTTATAGGCAAGTGTCCGCCATAAAACAAAGTTGCCTCTAAATCAGAATACCAGAAGTACTGGCTGGAAGACCTAACGCTAATAAACTACCTACCAGCAAAAAACATTTATGCCATAGCTTAGTCGAAGAGATATATTGAGTCTGATACACATACACGTTTTCAGTCAATCGAATTTTAGATATAACCATTTGTTCCGATTTAAATGTATACATTACAGTATAGTAAAAATAATTTAAAAAAAATATTAAGCTACTTTTGAAGGTTGAGAATTAGAAGCTACATAATATTAAAGATTATTTTAAAGCAGAAATCAATGTTCTTTTCTTTTTCTTCCTTTCTGCATTATCCGAGGGCAAATCCTAAACATTCTGCACGATTAATCGCAGATCATATAAGGAAAAGACAAAAGAATGCACTTTCAATAGAAATAAAAAGAATACTGCCATTCCGACGGAGGAAAGGAAAAAGAGTATTTTAAAATATTAACTAGTGAATTGCGTTTTATGTAACTGAAGAACAAATTCATTCTTATTTTTAAGGTTTCCGCTTGGTGAAATTTTTATTAAAAACATTTTTATTTATATTACAGGAATATCATTTCTTACCATTCCGCTCAGGTGCATTAAAAATTGAAAAGTATTAATCTAACCATTCTTTTTTCTTTGGATGACTGGAAAATGGATGATTCGTAAGTTAATATTCCCCAGGGAAAGAAATAAAAGAAAAAATATCTTCGACTAAACATATTTAACAGTACATTCCAATTTAATTCCCGAGAATAATTTTTCTTGAGTTTCAAGTTTAATTGAGTACTAACCCGGAAAAAGAAAAGTATTTCTTATGGGTCATATTTTTTTAATGTTTTTCTATTCGTTTTAGCTTTAATTTCAATCTTTTATTTATAGATAGTTCAGGAATTTTTTTTATTTTTAAGGTTTTGAATCCTTCTATTATTTACTACGGCAAATATGGAAGATTATTATTTTTCTTCGTTACTCTGTACAGCAGCAGATGTTGCTTGCATTGTCTGCATCATTTTGTACTTCAGTGAAGTTTACAAGCACTTCCTTAAGCGGTGTGAAAACTGAAAGCTGCTTTTCCAAATGAGCTGCCTCTCTGGGAAGTGATAAACTTTAATTAGCATCCAGTATATTACACACTACATATATGGTATGCTGTTACACTTATATAAAACAAATATTATTTTTGCATAGCGCTCATTATTTTTCTCCTATGTTACATCATATTTCTTCTCGATACTTCAGCCTTCATTCCATAAGCTTAAATCAGTAAATATAAAGTTCCTTAAGAGGCCGAGATATTAAATCATGGTTTATCCTAGGCTCAACATGTGGTGTTAAAACAGACTAACTGTAACCATGTTTCGTTATTTCCTGTGTATATAAAGGAGAGGTTAATTATACATCATCATACAAATTAAATGGATTTCTGAGAATTTAGATCCTTAAATTCCACATTTCTAATTGATTTATGAAATAAAAGGATTTTTTTCTTTGCCAATAGAAAGATGCAATTTGTTTTTAAATTTCACCAGCGTATCCTGATAGGAATACCAATGAGAATTTATGATTTAAATAATGCAATAATGTTTTTCATAATTTGAAAGACTGAGTAAAATTTGTTGCCCAGTAATCAACAGACTTAGAATTTACCATCTGTAAGGTCTGTCTGTTACCATCCACCTATTCTGGAATGGCAATAACGCAGAGAATTAATTATTTTATAAAATGTTTGTTGTTTTAGTAATGCAATGTAACGAAAATAATATGGTTCCAAAAAAGAAAAATTCTACTATTAACTTTTCTAATGCAAAATTTTCCTATTAGTACAGAAAAGAATAGTACAGTTGCCGCCAGAGCCATTGCCGCCCATCCGAAATATACACAGTCCAGTCACATTAATGTGAACATCTGTCAAAGGCCAGAATAACCACCTTTCGCAAGGCGGACTGCTGCGAGACGTGCAGGAAGAGAGTCACATAGGTCCCTGAAGATGTTCTCTGGGATGTTGAGCCATGCCGACTCTAATGCCGTGGCCAGCTGCGCTAGATTACGCGGTTGAGGATCCATGGCGCGAACAACTCGATCGAGATGGTCCCACAGATGCTCGATTGGGTTTAAGTCAGGTGAGTTTGCTGGCAGGGGAGGACGGTAAACTCATCCTGGTGCTCTTCGAACCACGCACGTACACTGGCAGCTGTATGGCACCTCGCATTGTCCTGCTGGAAGATGCCATCATCCTGAGGAAAAACAATGCGCATGTAGGGGTGAACATGGTCCGCAAGGACAGATGCGTACTTGTATTGATCCATTGTGCCTTCCACAATGATCAGTGAACCTAGAGAATGCCAGGAAAACATTCCCCAGACCATAATGCTCCCGCCTCCAGCTTGGACCGTTCCGGCAATGGTTGCAGGGTGGTTCCTTTCAGAGGTTTCACGCCTTATACGCCAACGTCCATCTGTCCGATGGAGCATAAAACGCGATTCATCCGAAAACGCAACCTGTCGCCACTCAGTGGACGTCCAGCTGCTGTACTGGCGTGCAAATTCTAGCCTTCGCCGTCGATGAACAGCAGTCAGCATAGGTGCACGAACCAGGCGTCTGCTTCGGAGGCCCAGACGCAGCAATGTTCGCTGAATAGTACTTTGGGAGACACTTTTGGTAGCCCCTTGGTTCATTTTGGTGGTCAGTTGCTCAACGGTAGCCCGTCTATCTGCCCGAACGCATCTCCGCAACCGTCGTTCGCCTCTGTCATCTATGGCCCGTGGTGCACCACATTTGCCACGTCGCTGATTTTGGACAGTCCCATTTTGCCATGCACGGTACACTTTTACCACGGCGGCACGCGAACAGTTCACAAACTCAGCCGTTTCGGAAATGCTTCCACCCTTGGCCCGAAAGCCAATGATCATGCCCTTTTGGAAGTCGGATAAATCGCTTCGTTTCTGCATTACGCCAACGATTGAAATGTTTTCCGAAGCCCTCACACACCCTTTATATACGCTCAACTGCACTGTGCTGCCACCTGCCTTCTGTGATTGGTTATTTAACTCTGACATGGAAAGTACGTGGTGGTCACATTAATGTGACTGGACTGTGTATATAAGGGGACTTGTGCCAACTAGGTGGAAAAAAAGTTATTCCTTTTTCCACCTACTTGCATATGAATAATTACGTGTGAAGAAACGCTTAATTTTGAGTATATTATTACAATAACCATTTACTACATATCAACAAATGTATATCAAAACTAACAAAATATAATGTACTAAGGTTGATTTCAGTGCACATCAGCGTTTCCCAATGTTTACAATCTTAAGTAAGCCTTATGATAATGTTAAAATGTTTTGAGAACCTTAGCGTCCATATAACACTATTGCTCATAAAATTCTTATTAGCACTCATTAATGGAAACAAAAAATGGCTGTCATTTTAGTCGTTTATTTCAAAATAAAAAATGAAAATACAAGCAATTAGTATAATTCCAATTATAATTAGCATGTTAGAGACATCATGTTATTTTTTTAAATAGGAGATTTTAAAAATGAGCAATTCCCTTGCCGGGTCTCGAACCTTGAACCTCTCGAATAGGATGACCATTACACCACGAAGGGATGCTAAGAAGGCGGGAGAAATTCCTTATATACTCCCACTTTTAAAGGGCGACTGGGGATTAGGAGACCCAATCGCCAAATCCTGGTGATGGAGAATGATCATCCACAAAGTTTTTAGTCCGGACACCACTGTAGTATCATTAGTATTTTTTGAAGCAGAAGTCAAGCAATGCACTCGAAGGGACTCGAACCTCTTAAATACGCGCCGGAATGTGCTGACCATTGCGCCATGAAGGCACGCTAAGAAGGCGGGAGAAATACTTTATAAGGTATATAGCTAATGATAAATATTTTAGTATAACAATATATAACAAATATTAATGTAAAATTTGAGCCTGTTTTCGGAACATATATGTTGTTTTTCGATATCATGCGCGAATTTCATCTTCTGTAGAAAGGAGACGATTTGTTTTCTTACTCTTAATGCTTGTTAAACAAGAAAAAATTTGTTCAACACATGTACGTTGTTGAAAAATGCAGCATTGCATTAATTTCTTTCCTGTCAACTGTTATATGCTCAGTTTCAACGAAAATTCAGAATTTGTCTGAAACCATGTCATTAAACCTCATTTTTAATGAACCATCTGATTGTGTGTGGTTAGAATTCCTTTTTCTTTCAAAGTTAGGTTTCAAGGGTGCGAGAGAATGGATTAACCACTCAGATTTATCGCTCTTTGACGGGGATGGAAAATAATAATCAATTTACTTTGAGAGCTTCTAGAGGTAAGATACTATGTGAAATATGTTGGCTTCCATCATCACTTTTTAATCCCGCTAGTTCAAACAAATCAAGGTTCCCTTTTTTAACATCATTTTTCCATACGTTTAATTTTCTATTAACCCAAGAATTCACCACTTGAAGTTAGTATATTTCTTCCGTTACTTTGCTCTAACTTATTCAGTTGACTGAAGTGATGAAAAACATTTGCTAAATAAGCTAACAGCTGCATCTGGTCGATGCGTCGTGTTGGTCAAAATGTAAACGAATTTTTTTCTTAACTCTAAGACCTTCTACGATCGTTGCAGCTAAACCAAGCTTCACATATCAGAAACAAAATTCACAACACTCATAATTTCTAAAAAAAGCATCAGACTCACAAGAAAGCCGAGATTCAAATTAAGGGACATACATTCGAACTGAAAAGGGATCCAGGTCTTTCTTGGATACTACACATAATGGACCTCAAAATCTGCACTTTAAGAATTGCGTACAGACTTCGGAAATTAAGGTGCTAAGTGGAGCTTGAATCTACAATTACGAAAATTTGTCTACGCAAGGAGGGTTATTGCAAACATCATAATCTCTGCAACGGCATTAATGTCAACACCAGTGCAAAGTAGAAAAGTAAAGCATTTCTAAGTACCCAAAAGCCGTTTGCCAACAACATTACAATGGCTTGCCGTACAACATCTAATGCTGTAACAAATGTTCTAGCAGGTCGCTTGCTATTGCACATATAGACATAATGAACAGTTGCACTACAAACTGTTCCTCAATTATGAAAACAAACGCATTTCCACAACACATGGTTCTCCCTTTATGTGTATGAAGCATCGGGCAACAATCTGCAAATTCACGCAGCTATCATAAAAGTCTTCAATAAAAGTACACATCTGCAACACTAATAATTCCAATACAAGGATTTGGCACTACACTGACATTTAAGGCCAAGATAATGTATTTGGCTGTGCCCTTATTCAGTATACTAATGAACCAGACTTCTACACATGGAAACTACAACTTTCACCCAAGGATAGCATCTTCCAGGTAGAAGTGCACTCATTAGTAACAGCAATAACTGATGAAGTAAACAATAGACACTATAACGTCAGTTTCTACAATGACACTTTCTCAATGCTACATGCCATACTAAATCCTCTCAGTTCTCATATCATCAGTAATATTCAAAGGGACTTCAAATACCTTAATTTCCACCACCACTGCATAGAGGCACATGTCGGAAGTGAAGAAAATGAGCAAGTAGGTTCACTGGCAAAGGAGGCAGTTTGCAACATCAGAGCGAATTTAAAACATTTGCCGATATGGAAATGGTGATGTGTGGTGGACACCAATTGTTTAGCCATTGACAAAGTGGGTGTTGTCCAGGCACATTAATCATCCAGATAATTACACTCCACAGGGCTCACAGGGGGCCTCGCTAGGCGTTGCTTGAAATGCATTGTATTTGGTGCACTCTACGGACCGCGGACGTCAGCTCCTATGATACTCTTTTACAATGCAGTCGTCAATAATTTGGCTACAGCATACTTGACAAGACGAATAAGAACGATTCATCACAAAGCCATGGCGCCTATCTGTTCTTTTCCATAGACAACAACAAAAGATGTACTTCCACTGCCCAGCTACCTGTTGTATTACATGTCATAGCATCTTTCCAGTCTATTTTTTATAAACGGGGACTATAAACAATACGGACTAATGCATCAGCGGTAGCACGGTAACTCCTGAACATTTCCAGACGAATTCTTCACTGACATCCAGTTACCATCTCAGATTTGCGGATAATACGGAAGATAAAAATTCCTGACAAACATTATAATATCAAATAAAAGGCACTCATTACAAAAATCAAGGCTATCCTGGATGTCTTTGCAGCAATGTCTGGAAGAATGTGATGGTTACATAATTTCTCCTTTCACATAGCGGCACAGAACACTTCCATAGCAAAATGCTGTTTTTGTTTTTTGACAACACACCCACTTTTACACCTTACATACTTTGCCATGAATACAATAATTTTAGTGCTTCAATTAGAATGATTAGAGACGCAAATTGTATGAAATGTTTTGTTAATTTTTTCCTTACTTTACTATGAAAACCATTCAGTTTTCGAATTCGAATTTTCACATTTCGAGATCTGTTCAGTATTCTAAATGTGTTTCTAAGACATTAGAAAAAAAAACCCTTTGCATAATTAGCATTGCTTAATATTGTTTCACGTTACTGTGGCATTAATACAGATAACAATAATTCACAGAAACATGCTTATGAAATGTGTCTTGAAACTATTTAAGAAAATATAATTATTTAACAAGCTTATAACATCTGTACTAACTTTAGGCTTTGCTCCGCCAATTTAAATTCAACCATTCGACCTTTTCCATATTTTCAGATTCTCTTATCTTGAAACATGTTTTTAAGGCAACCGAAATCAGCAATATGTCAAAGGTTCACAAAACAGAATATGAATGGTTACTAGCACATGCCAAATTACTCTAAACAATTGCTTCCAACTTACTTCTGTTACGATGACATCTGTTTAATACTCACTTGCGTGATAAAAGAAAATAGTGTAAGATATTTATCCCGCCTTCTTAGCATGCCTTCGTGGTGTAATTGCCAGCCACTCTGCGCGTATTTGAGAGGTTCGAGTCCCGGTGAGGGCATTCGCCATTTTTCATGACTCCTGCTTCAAAAATACCTAATAAATCTACAGTGGCGCCCGAACTAAAAAAAGAGATGGATGATGATTCTCCACCACCAGCATTTGGAGATTGGGTCCCCCAACCCCAAGTCGCCCTTTAAAAGGGGGAGTATATAAGGTATTTCTCCCGCCTTCTTAGCATGCCTTCATGGTGTAATGATCAGCATACTTGACGCGTATTCGAGAGGTACGAGGTTCGAATTCCGGCGAGAACATTGCTCATTTTTCACGTCTCTCAGCATCAAAAATCCCTAATGTCTCTACAATAGTTTGTGCTTCTTCTTCGGCACGCATGCAGAAAATTCATTATTTTGACTATAGGTCGTGAAATGCTTTTTCAGCAATAAACACTATAATTATACTTACGCTGCCCATAGACTTCAAATGTTTCTACAGGAGGTTTCCTTGTAGGAGTGTTAGGATCGATTTCTGAAAGACATAAATAAAATATGTTCATACACTATATGGCTAATCTCTGAAAATCTCAAGTACACAGATGATTAAATTTTGCTAGACAGAAAGAAATTCAGTATAATAAAACTCGTAATACTGAATTAGACTTTTTATAAAAGTATTAGAATCAATTGCTGAAAGATAAGGAAAAATGTCAAACATCACATAAATACCTCACTGAACGCAATGTGTTTAATAAATCTGAACACTTAAAAATATCTTATTGAAGAAAGAAATTGGCAATTAGAGGGAGGTTTGCTCCTGATGATGTTACACAGATTGTTTTCCTTTTAGTATAACAATAAATTTTAGCTTAAATTTTCGCCGATACTTGTTGATATTAATATCACATTATGAACAAAATCAGAAAAAGAATGATTATACAGCATTCAGTTGTTTGAATTTGAAATTATATTACTCTACTACTTACGACACAACAGTGAACACAGGGCTTTTAGTTGCACATTTAATGGATTTAAGTTTTCTCATTTTCGAGATATAGGTAGTTACTAGCCGGTGAGAGCTTAAACTAAAATATATCTTATGCGCCTTCCAAAGCATTCCCGCTTCTGTAAAAAAAACTTTTAAGAGAAAATCACACTCTGATACTTTAAATTTTTGATTTCGTATACTTTTTTAAAATGCACCCAATTTTGCGAGAAACCCTGCAGAACACATTTTGATGAAATAAAACTCGGTATGCACAATTATAATTCATCCAGCAGAGTTTGAATTTCTATCATCACAATCAGCGTTAGGTAAAAGATTGAAAATTTGATTTTCATAATCGCTAGGGAACTTTGTTTTATTGCAATATGAATAAGATAATAGACTTAATTTGTCAATGAAATTTTCCCAACCGTGTTTAAGACTTAACAAATTAAAAAATTACACTTCTATGGTATATCTTAATCACTCAAGAACATTTTAAAACTTGAAATCTGTCTGTGAACCTGTCGATTGACTGCTTTCTTCTCTGTCGCGTTTTATGTACACAGTTCATGTACTCTTTATATAGTTATCTGAATATGTAGTTTACCTATCAAGCTATTATACGTACTTCTGATGAAAAACAATGTCTCAAGAGTTTCAAATTTAAAATGGCTATTTCAAATAATTTATTATTCGAGCGTGCAACATATCCATTCAGTAATCCGACTTCTAGTTTCTCCAGCGGCTGAACGGTAAAGCCCCTAAACACTGGTAGTTTGGTACGAGGTTCAAATCCCACTAAAGGTCTAGCTGCGTGGGCGTTTTCGTGCTTGTCTCCATGTGGAACGTCTTAATACGAGCCAGTTTCCCTTTAAACTTTCTTCCTTTTCTCTCCTTATTATTTATGTGTTCCGCTCTAAAGCACTACAAAGAAGGGAATAGTTATTTCTTAAATCCGTTAGAATACATATCAAGTCATTAATAAACAAAACATTTATACACCTATAGCATAATTTATAGCTGTGTAAAGCTGGACATTTTGGACAGCATCAATTTCTTCAGATTAAATAAACTTTTATTTTCGCTTGGTTTGTTGTACTTTAACAAGTAATTTGTTGAAAGTCATCGCGAACTTGAAACTTCTGAGTGTTCCTAAACGAGGTGATTTTCTCCCTTCTGAACCCAGTACAAAAGTTTCTCGAGTTTCCCAAGAGAAATTACAGTAATCGTTTCCTCCAGGTTAAGCAGGAAGGTAGGTGACTCTTTCGAAAGCCTGTTTGTCTCGAGCGAAAGCGATAGAAAGTTTGAATTAATAGCCCGCAGTACTCAGATTCTCTCAAATTCGAAATATTTCAGAATTTGGGTACTTTCAAAGATATGATTAAAGTGGGAAAGGAATAGAAAATTACGATATTCAAAGTAGGTTTAATGGAAGTAAATATAGAAAATAGCTCTGGTTAACGTTTGGAGTTGGTAAATGCTATTTTACAGGTAGTTCGAAGATTTGGTAATTTCCCTTCCCTATTTTATTTGTAAGATTATAGCTGATATGCATGGAAGCTTAAATTTTACGTATTTGTTCAACATCCGCTCTTTATGTTTATTGCATGTTCTAAAATTTAAATTTTGGAACAAAATTTAGAAAACGTTTTGATATGTATATATCAGAAACGCATAACTAAATAAAATAGATGTTAAATTAACTTTTCTCAGAAAGTGTGAGAAAATGTTTGCCTTTAATTTGCTTTTATATCGCGTAACATTTTTCATCACAAATGCAGCTTGATTCATTACCACGTTAAAAGAAATGAGGGTTACTTGTCCAAATGTTAAACGCTGTGAGTCTTTTCTCGAACAGCGGTTACGCACAATTAAGAATACTATTGAGAAAACTAATTATATACTAAATGAGCATAGCTATTAATTTAACAAAAATACACGTGCTTCCCTTCTCATAACAAAAGTAAATCTACTATAAATCTTGGTTAATTTCATAAATCTTAATGTTACTGGCTGAGTTTAAACGCATTTACTAAATTGATTTATTATTTTAGATATTTATCATAACAGCGATTTCAGTAAGGTACTCTTCTGTTATCGGGACCAGTTTCAGAAATGCATGTACATATGCATGCACGTATGCATGTACATATGGATGTATACGTGTTGATATATGCATGTATATGTCACATAAATACACACATACACACGTATATTCAATAAGTACATTCAATAAATTTATGTTAGAAACTTCGTGTATGCATAATGTCTAAAGCTGATTCAACATTTGATTAAAATATTCCTAAAATGATACAACATTTTTATAACTATTTCAGAAGTAAAATGTGATACTTCATTATATCGGTCCAATGACTATTTGCAGAAAATGTAGTTAGCATTCCATATAAAGATATCGATCACTGAGAAATTTAAAAAGAAAAAGAGAAAAATCAATAATGCATTAGGAATTTCGAAATATGAAATAATCAGAACAGAAGGAAAAAATTATCAGCAGGGAAAGAATTTAAGAAAACCACGATTAAAGCGGAAAAAAAATAATCTCTCTCTACAGCACGCTAATAATTGTTCTCGGGAGTGAATCAGATTTCTCTGGAATACGAAGATAATGACTTCAAAGTCATTTTAGAAAGGGGGGATGGAATAACAGACTTCACGTTGGCAGATATTCAGGAACCATTTCATCATGGAAAACCTTTTAATGCAACTTTTCATGGGTAATGATTTAATAATTCTCCGAACTTTACTAATAAGGTAAAAAGATTTCCGTATAAAAAAGATGTAATTAGATACATACATATAAAATCGCAATATGGACTTAACAATAATGAGCAGACAGCAGATGATGAAAAATAATGGATAAAATGTTTTCCCCATTTCATCATTGAATTCTGTAAACGTCTTGTGCTATCTCATGTCATTTTCTAAATTGTCTACCTACATCTGCATTTACATTGATTTATAAACTCCGGTATAACTACCTATCTTTGCACTTGATTTGAGTGTCCAGCCAAAGTTTCTATACATCTTAATTTTGTACAGGCAAAAATTAGATTAAACCCAAGGTACTGCTTAGATAATTCTGCAATATATATTAACCTAATTTTAATAGAAAATGAATATATAAACACATGCAAAGATTATGAATATTAATACCTAACTGCTATGCATTTTTAAAGTACATCTGTTTCTTTGCATATTTCTTCTAAAATTGCGTTTTCGTTATTATTATTCCTAAGATATATTTATGAATATTTTTATCTATTTAAATTATTTCATTTAGGTTTATTACACTGACATTTAATTACATATTTATTTTATATCTAAATTTATATATTTAATTTACATATATTTAAAAAATATATAAATTTATATATTTTTATTATCTTATCTAAATTTATATATTTTAATTAAATATCTATTTCATATCTAAATTTATATATTTAATTTACATATCTATTTCTTAAATTTTCTATTGCAAAGTGTTTAAATATGCATAGCTCTTTTTAGTGTTGACGTGAATATATTGTAATCTGAACAATTTTCATTTTGTCCTTGTTATTTAACGATGCAAGCTAGTTCAATCAGCCTCTTAAGTTTTTAATTATCCAGGTATAAAATATCAGCAGAAAGTTTACATTAATATCAAGAAAATTATTTTTCTCATAGCATTTTTGGGAAATTTTTACTTTGTTAGTGAAAGCACTGGCCGGTGAGAGGGTTAAAACATGCGTTTCTTCTTTACCTCTTTCATGTATCCGCTTACTGACTCTTATTGATACCTTTCATTTCCTGCTGCTAATTCAACAATAATAGAGAAGCATATAAAAAAATCTGTATTTCTGTTTAAAAAGAAATTTTTAACAATTCTTATTGAACTCATGCATTCCATATTTTGTTTTTGAAAATCTAAGTTTGAAATCATTCTAAAACATTAAGCTATATAAAGCTTTACAGAAAGACTAAAAATAAAAAATGATGCAATTTTAGACCGCTGGATTCAGAATTCATTCATTATTTTACTCCTAATATTTTTCGATATTTAACTAACGGAAATATTTCAAGGTACAACGACATTTAGGTTCTTAATTCCGTATTTAGAGTACTAAATTTTAACACGCCGATAGACTCACGGTTTTAAATTAGGAAACAATATCTGGCCGACCAGATAAAAAGTTAAAAATGCTAACCGCTAGATCATATATGCTCTGTTTCCGAAAAAAATTTGGACTATGATGGGAGAGGAATGCTGATGTTGCTGTTAACATTTAAGAAACAGCTATTTTTTCAAATACAACTTAATCGAAAAATTTCCTGATTTGGGAAGAAACTAATAAAAGTAGACAGTTTATTTAAAAATACATCCCTCTCCTCATGAAAATAGTTTATGAACTTTCAAAATTAATTGATCACCGAAAAATAATAGGGGATCAACATTTGTTTTGTCTCCCTTTTACTATGTTACTGTTGCTTATTTTCTCCACAATGCAGATGATCTCGTATCGCAATAGATACATGAGGCTTAGTTGAAACCACACAAATAATTTAGTAAAATCGAAAATACTTGGAGACAAAAGATGTCCAAAAAACATTAGAGCCAAAATTATTTCGGTTATCTTTCTATTCACTTATATTCTCTGCACAGTCTATTTCTGTAAAATTGCTAAAACCAATGGAAAAACTGAGTTGCATAAAAGATTAAGTTGGTGGCAGAGTTTTGATTCTAATCCAGAATCAAATTTGCAGTTAATTAAATATTCAGATGCACCTTATTATACAGATGGTCCATTTTCCCTCTGCTTTAATGTGTTT
This sequence comes from Stegodyphus mimosarum, assembly GCA_000611955.2. NCBI lineage: Eukaryota > Metazoa > Arthropoda > Arachnida > Araneae > Eresidae > Stegodyphus > Stegodyphus mimosarum. The sequence goes on along the minus strand of KK120282.1, from coordinate 114,921 downwards.
ATTAAGTTCATTTTAAATTTTATTTAATTAAGAATTTTAATGTAATCTAGTTACCCAGGATCCAGTAATCCAGAGTTTGAGTTATCCGAATCCTTTCTCCTTTCTAAGCATAATAAAATAAAACTTATTATTACTTTACTATGGATTATTAGCCTTTATTCATTAGTTAAATTTAAACTGAACAGTTTCATATTTTACTAAATGTATGGCCTTAATAATGAAAATGTATCTTAATGAAAGATTTTGCTCTTGATAAATAAAAAATAATTTATTTGTTTATGTGTTTTTGTTTATGTTTATGTTAAAAATTTAAACAACGTTATATTTTAAATTTTATGGACATTATGTAAATAAAAATTTATTTCATTACTTTATTTTGGCTAAAATAGAAACACGTGGTCAATTAAATTGAACAATTTTCATGTATTATTAAATGTATGGCCATATATTAATAATGAAAATGTATCTTAATTAAAGGTTTCGCTCTTGATAAATAAAAAAAATTATTTATTCATGTTTAATACAGTAAAAATTTAAACAACGTTATTTTAAATTTTAAGGTAATTATGTAAATAAAAATTTAATTACATCACTTTATTTTGGCTAATATAGAAACAGGTGGTATTCTTAAGCAAAAAAGCAAATAGTTTCATTATTTCGTTTGGTCCGCCCCCCCAAAAAAATAAAAGAGCCTTTTTATTTTGTTTTACGGAAAGGAAAATATACATTTTTACTGCATAATCGTTTTTTGAAATATAATAGATAAACGTAATGTTAAAGCATCCTTGCATTGCAGTAAATATTTAATGATTCCATTGGAAAAAATGTGCACCCATCTATTCGGATTTAAAAAAATATCTCTAATAACCTATGATTCTTATGAATTCTGATACTAGTACAGATGTAATTTACACACTTTACTTTATGAAAAAAGTATCACTATAACTTTAAAAGCAAATTTTAAGAAATATGACAATATGAAGTATTGGCACAAATATTCCACTTTTCTCTCTGATATAGAAACTACTACTTATCTTTTCACAAAGATGAGATGCGTATCTAATTTTAAAAGCTTTCCATCACTGTATTTATTTATTTATTTCAAGATTTATGTTTTCCCTTCTTTTGATTCGATTTTCCAATAATTTCATTCTGCATTGCCAGTACAGCTTAATATTTATCACTGCACTTTTCTCGCGAACTGTCAAAAGCACCGCATGCCTAGCTCTTGAATCCCTTTTGTTCAGAAATTCTACTTCGAACTGTAATTAAATTTTGTTATTACCTGTAAAACGTAATTCCCGTTACTTCACTTCATTTCCAAGTAAAATAGAAAATTCTCCGTTGGAGGGAAATTTAAGAAGTGCGTGAAACTGTTATTAGAGATATTACGCACCGCGAGGTAATTAAAATCATATTTATACTTCTCAAAGGAAGAACTGAATCCTTAGAAGCACTTGTACGTTAAGGCATTGGGATTCACGATTGGGTTCAAGAGTATTTAATAATAAAGTAAATTTAAGATTTAAATATACTTTATTATCAAATACATAAATAAAGGGAAAATATCAACACCTGCCGATCTTTTAATAAAAAGGGAAAATGAGAAGAATCAACAATATTAAAAGGAAAACATCAACAGGGAATAAACAAATCACCTGCCAATGCAAAATAAAGGGGGAAAATATCAACGGAAAAATGTTATTTGTCCCGAAGAAAGGAAATAAAAGGGAAAATATGAACACCTGCCGATACTTTTAAAATCAATATTTTAAGGATATGCTGTACTTACATTCCGTCCTGGTTAAATGAAATAGATTTCTACAGCTGCAGAAGGCATTATTGTAATATAAATAATTAAATGTTATTAAATTAGAAGTAATGAGCTACATTTTGGGGGGATTACTATTGGTGAAAAAGACAATTGTTAAATTTTACTTTCTTAAATGTGTGTATTGATTTTGAGACTACTTAACAATCAGACATTATTGAATTGCAATTTAAGCAAATGTGCAGTTCTGCATCAAATGATGAAGACGAAAAACGCTATATTATCTCAATTTAATAGAAAGTGACATAAGTAGCCTCTCATTCACGTTGTGAAATTTCTTCATGCGAAATTCATTACTTCATTCATATTACCAATTATTAAAATGAATCACTTTTGTTCTGCTGAGCATGCTTCAAACCTTCACGTTTTAATTACTATTCAACTGAAAAAAACATACATTTGTTTGGTGTGCAATAGTAAAGACAGCTTAAGAGTATTAATTAAAATGGCAATGAATTCGCCTTCGTCTAAGTAAAAGAATTAAAATACATAAATGAAATATTCCGATTTTTTAAAATTTTCAATGAAAATCCAGCATGTTATGGGGTTCCAGCCTTTTATTTAACAGTTAAATGTGGGGAACCTTTTACACCGATAAGGGGATAATCGTGAGCAAGAAAGAACAAGAAATAATTTCTTATAATTTAATAAGCGCTTGAGTGCGGGAACAGAGACGTAATACTCGAGAAAGGTTAATTATCTTTTATTTCTCAAAATAAGAATTAACACAGTCGGTTCCCATCTCAGAGCGTACAGCAAAGCCTCTACTTGGGCTTGAATTCAAACTACTAAAGCTTAACTAATGCTTAGCTAAAAAGATATAGTCGAAGCTATCAAGATTCTAAGTAGTTGACCCCTAAATCTCTATTAAGTAGGCAAAGCTCTCAAGGGTCTGAAGTACGGCGGAGCGTAGTAATAGCTTAGATAGAGATGTAGCCCAAAGGCAAACGCGAGCTAATCAGAAACTCTGGCTCTCTAACGAAGTCAGTGAAATGCCATGTTATAAAACAATTAGCTTTCGATTTTGATAAGTAATGGCTTACATTCTTCCTGGATAACTGCTGCCAGAGGTAACTGCGAAGATAGCAGCCGCGTTGGAATTCTTATTTGCTGTTTAACAGCAACACACAAGTATTGTGAGTAATAAGCTCAATAACCTAACAAGACTAGCGTAAAATTCCATTGAAAAATTGCACACGCTGTGTAAGGTGACAAGGATGAAATAGGCTTACTGAAATGTCCTTCAGTAAGTTTGCTGAAATGGCCGAAGCCCACTCAGTAACACTGCCACAATAATAGGATAAAAGGAAACATTGAATTAGCCAGAATATCCGATTTAAAGTTGGTGTTAAATAACCAAATATGAAAAACTGACAAGTTTAATAATTATACAATGCAGGGTGTCCGAAAAGATACGCCCTAATTTGAAACACTTACACTGAATGTAATAAACCACCCAGACAGTTTTGTTAGGTGTGAGATGGTAGACTAGTTGAGAAAATTTATATTTCTAATGTTCTATCAAGTTCATTTTGAATGTACTTCATTTATTTCATTATTACTGTTGTTCTCAAACTCGAAAAACATTGAAAAATAAAAAAATAATAATAAAGAAACTTAAAAATGACATCGAATGCTGAAAAAGCACAAACTGTATAGTGGTACGCAGAACTAAGTTCAATTATTGCAGTTAAAAGAAGTTTCCATGCAGAGTACCATAGAAACCTTTCCGATACCAAGATAATCAAGGCGTAGAAAGCAGCATTTCTAGAGACAGGATATGTTGTTATGAGGCATGACGGTGCACCATCAAGAACATCAGAGAAGACTTTTAATAGCATTTCGGATGTGCTTGCAAGAAGTTGTAAGAAATCTGTTCGTATGGCGTCACGTGAGCTTGGTGTTACAAAATCAACTATCCACGATGTGTTACAAAAGCGGCATAAAGCTTAAGGCACACAAAGTGCAATTGTTACATGAGGTGAAATTAAACAATAAAGCCCAAACCCGCAACGTTCCCTAAGGCATTCTTCAGTGCTGAAGGATCTCAAATGCTAAAGGATACCTGGAGGGATATATCCAGTATCGATTAGACATCCTTTGTGTAATTCGTAGGACTCGCGCAGAAAGAGTACGAACAATGCAAAACTTCAAAACATTTGTGTTCATTGTTATGCGAATCTTCTTTAGTTATCGAATATATTATGCGATGTTACAGACATTTATTTCCAAGTAGGGCGTTTTGTTTCGGATGCCTTGTATATTCTACACTTAATATCACTGAGGTGATGACTTAAATGCAAACTAGTATATCAAATTACAAAAATAAAAAGCGGGATTTATGACTTTACAGAATAGCTTTTTAGTCACTACCGCCCAGCACATACTAATGCAAATAACTTTCATTCACGGTAATGAAGTATTGCTTGCGTATAGTATTCTATAATAACCCACAAATGGACAATTTTTAGCCATCTTCACTTTGGTTTACAGATGAATAGCCCTTCATAAAATGCAAAAGATTGCTAGTCCTCTCATTCCTTATGTTAAAGCAGATCGAAAGGTAAAGCTTTTAAACGTCTTATTCCTAAGTTATTCTTGCCATTCTCCCTGCGTTTATGTTTGCTCATATACTTCGAATTTGCGAAAGATATGCATTTAGTTTATCACCAATAAGTCTCATTTAATACAGGGTGTTTATAAAATCCCGGACCCATTTTGATGTTTAATAACTCATAAAATAATAAAGATAGATTAAAGTTAATAACATAAATGGTTAGATAGACTCAAAAAGTTTCGTGACCCTTGTCAATCAACTGCCACGTGTGCCCCCTTCGTCGCATGGAGAATATCAAGTTGATATTCAATTTCACGCCAGGTACCGGCAAGCATGTCGGCATCCACAGCCAGAATTACAGGCTATTGCGGTTGTAATTCTGGCTTTTAGGTCATCAAAGTTCGACACTCTCCTCCTGTAAACGTTGTCCTTTACAAGTCCCCAAAGGAAAACGTCCAGCGGCGCTATATCACGTGATCTGGGTGGCCAAGGCATTGGACCTCCTCGCCCAACCCATCTTCCTGTAAAATGCTCTTTCAAAGAATGACTCGGTCGTGCATTAGTCCACACCACACATTAACCTTTGGGGAATCCCTTTGTGCCTCACGGTATTCATGTGGACTTTCAGTGCCCCATATGCACACATTATGGCGATTAACAATGCCAGAAAGATGAAAGGATGCTTCGTCGGAGAACATCATGCGCTTCAGAAATTCAGCATCATCTTGAATCCTCCTTAGCATATCTGTTGCAAAGGCCATCCTCCCAGGCCTATAATAATAGGCAATAGTTGCCAAAAACAAAAGAGAGAAAAATGCAATTAATAAGCAGACGATATTTAGAAAATTACATATATTTAGACTGGAAAATGAAATTATCTGAAATTAACCTCACGCGCAGACGATATTTACGAAAGTAAAGATATTCAAACCTGAAAAGGAAAATATATAAGTTATTCCATCAATAAATGCCATAAGTTTGTTTATATCTTCATTATTTTATGAGTTATTAAACATCAAAATGGGTCCGGGACTTTATAAACACCCTGTATTATGTAAGTGATATCAAAGCGCAAGAGAAACACGCCAGAGTAAAACATAAAATTAGAAACAACAATTTTGTGTTTGACTAAATCTACGCCAAACACAAGGTTGTTGGTTTGCTAGTTTTATATAAGTAGAATCTTGATAAAACAAGAATATGAAAATATTCGAATATAAAAACTAGTTCAGAAAAACGTTTAGTAACATTTCTAAAATAGTTACTCTCTCGAATTATAATTTTCAATCGCTTTTCCGTAAAATTTCCATTTCAATATTCTGTAATCTTTATAAAGAGAATCCAAACATTCCTTAATGGTTTTTGGGAAGTTCCAAGTATATCCCAAAAATCGATTAACAGCTTTTATCAGAGAATATCATTGAGATTAAACGTTTTTTACAGACTTGACGTTAATCACGAGGAATATAAATCAGTTCTTAAAGCTCTAACCAAATGAAATTATTTTTCAAGAAGCCAGGTGCATCATTAAACATTAAAAATCAACGATATTAATTCCAGTTAATGAAGTGCGGAAGTTTTCTTCGAACGAAAGATTAAATTGTAGATTTATTGGAGTTCCTTAATCTTTAATCACTGAAACATTTCTACTAAGAACGAAATTAATTCTAATTATGAGAGATTTTAATCTTCATTCATTAAGAAACCACATAACCATTAAAGTCTTATCGTTTAAAAGACTTATCGATTAAATTCTGTCACTTGTAATTTTAATATAGGCTCTGGTGTATCTATTTTAATATATTGGTAGTAATAAAAAATTGTATATTAATATTTTGTAAGGTATTTCTCCCGCCTTCTTAGCATACCTTCGTGGTATAGCGGTCAGCACGCTGGGCGCGTATTCGAGAAGTCCGTCGTTCACGTCCCAGCGACCGCATTGCTCATTTTTCAAAATCTCATGCTTCCAAACAATCCTGATATCTCTACAGTGGCGCCTGAACTAAAAGGTGGTGGATGATGATTCTCCACCACCAGGATTTGGCGACTGGGTCCGCTAATCTCCAGTCGCCCTTTAAAAGGCGGATTATGTAAGGTACTTCTCCCGCCTTTTTGGCATGCCTTCGTAGTGTAGTGGTCAGCTCAGCACACTCGGCGCATATTCGAGAGCTCCGTGGTTCGAGTTTCGGCGAGGGCACTGCTGATTTTTCATTATTTTCTTCTCCCAAAATTTCGTGATGTCAGTACAACCTAATGAACATTGAGCTAACATTGCTGAAAACTTTTAACTGTATTATTTCTTACAATGAATATACAATTATTGTTCGCAGAAACTTTGAGAAATATTTTCTTTCGTGAATTCAATCAATCATACATAAGATATAAAGAACATTCAGCAATTTAAACTTTCAATAAAACTTTGAAATTTATACATTATCTTAGAAGTTCAACATTCAAGTTCGTAAAATTAAGATTATTTTGTAGAATCATTAGGTTTTTCTATGAGCAGGGATTGAAAATTCTACAGTACTCTTGTCGAAATAATCACTGAGTCTTTCCACTTGCTAGTTAGCTATGTTGAACATTAGATCACGAGGCACACATGCGAGGAGATTCTCAATCCTTACAATTTCATAAAGCAAAATTATTTCTTAAAATTCTTCATACAACTCTTCAGACGGTTTGTGAATCATTCTCGCCCAGTTTAAAGTTTGTGCAAGTTAAGTTATAGGTAGATTTTCGGACATCTCGGTTAGAAGTGTAGACAGCCATAGAGGCTTGATGTGGTTATTGTTCCTGGTAAATTATAAACTAATGACAGAAACAAGAAAGTGTTAGCAAACTATTCATATGAACAGATGATATCTCAAACTTAATTAATATAAGATTTAAAACATGTTCCATACTTATAGTAAAATGCATTTTAAACTGAAAATCAAATAAATTTTAATAACAAATCAGAAAACGTCTGCGGGGAGTAGGCCCGAATGGTTAAATCTGTATCTTACGAAGCTGCAAGAATCGCCGCCTTCTTAGATAACAACAATCAGAATACTAATAGTATTCAGGTGACTACGTGAAGGCAGAATGAAGATACTTCGATGTGAAAAAACAGGCATTTTCACATCGAAGTATACCTAGGTGTACGAAAGTATACCTAGTTAAAATTCTTTACATGTACACTGCGCAAAAAAAAATGGGACAGTTCTATATCGCTCGTTCTAATCCACAAAATTAAAATTCCATTTTTCGTGTCTCCAAAGCGCTACTTAGGATATGTATTAGATTTTTATACAGTATTGTTAAAATATAGGTATTTTGACACAAAATCGGATTTTTCTGAAATGATATGCCAAATTTTTTCCATATTTCGATTCTACGACTCAAATTATGCCAAACTGCCAAGTTTTGTAAAAATCGCACGAGTAGTTTTTAAAAAAATTAGCTCTCAAATTTTTCTCCTCTTCAATTTGGTATGTATTCATTAATACTTCTTTTTTTATGAAACGTATTTGATTCCTTCTTACACAGTTCGAAATTTAGGTTCATATCATATAAAATTCTCCCATTTTTTGTGATTTATTTTTTAAATTTTTATTTTTAAATAATTTTTATAAATTTTTAAAAAATCGAAGTATAACTTATAAAAGTTTTACCATCTTAAAAGAGGTGTGTTTCTAAGCAAACCTGCAAAAATTAGAGCTTTTTATTCAAAATTTCAGAAGATATACGTGAATTTATATATTGGCCCTTTTTGAAATTTGGCATATTTGTTGAAAGCGGTAATAACGAAACTGTGGTTTACGCACTTTGTTAAAATTATTTGAAAGTAGAACTATGTGACTTTTTTTCATTGACTTTCCTTTCCTTTGACTTTTTTTCTCATCCACAATGTAAAAAGGCAGGAACGATGTGACTTTTTTTCCTCCGCTGCACAATGGAAGGGAAGGAAAATAGGTTGCCACATATTAAGAAGTTCTTCAAGTGAATTATAATATTCTTGGCTCAAACTGAAAAAAATTCGCCAAGTTAAATTTTGAATTTCTCCGTAAATTTTGTACCAAATTTCACAAAATTTAATATTTAGGCATAATTTGAGTCGTAGAATCGAAATATGGAAAAAAATGGTATGCCATTTCAGAAAAAAATCCGATTTTGTGTCAAAATACCTAGATTTTAACAACGCTGTATATAAACCTAATACATACCCTAAGTCGTGCTTTCGACTTAGGGTATGTGTTAGGTTTATTTAAAATTTTCAATTAAAAAAAAAGTCGTGCTTTCGAGACATAAAAAACGCAATTTGAATTTCGTCAATCGGCCCAGTAGAACGGAAGAAATAGAATTATCCCTTCCTCCCCCCGCAGTGTACATGTCCTATTTAACAGCATTATTAGTGACAAACTATGTCTTGATAGGTTTACCACAAGAGATTTAAGGGTTGCTTGGCTTGTTAGTATTTCGAACTAAGTCCTTAAATATTATTCGTAAACAGCGAGTAATTTAAAAATGGCTTTAACTAATTCGGCTATTAAATTGTAATTTTGTTTAACCAAGAACAGATCGTGAAAATGCCATGAAGGTTTCTAATAGAATCTTTTATACTTTAGAGACTGTATAAGGCACATTTACTTCAGAAGTTCAAGATAATATCATTTGTCGCTTTCTTAGAGAAATAAAAGTTCTAACTTCTGCCAATATCGTGGAAGGAATTGTGAGCCGAGATTATCAAATGAATGAATGGTATGAATGAAGAATTTTTTCTCAATTTAAATGCGTATATGACTGAAAGCCTTGAAGACATAGTACCTGTTCAATGCAATGCACACTAAAATTAGAACTAAAGGTGTGCATTGAACATATTATCAAATCAAGTTTTTGAAAATATAACATTATTTCTCTATTTCAAGTTTACTTGAATTCGGTAAAAATTTCAGTTTTGGTTCCCCCAAAACTGAAGTACTTATAAAAATACTTAGCAATTAAAATTTCGAATTACAAAATAAGCAAACTTGAAAAAGCAGGAAGATATAATGTTCATCAGCTTTTCTAAAAGCATGTGACTCAGCGCAAAATAACTCCGTATGAAAACTATTTAGCGGGAGCTAAATGGAAATATATTGTGTTCCTTGAAGAAGCATGAGATGAGCTAAATGGCTGTAACAAAGAAAGGTCTAAAATAAAGTTTTAATAAGGGGTTTATGATTATCGCTTGATTCTCTTACAATGGGAAATTAAGAATGGAAATAATGTTGAAACCAACACAATGTACTTACGAAAAGAACGTTTTCAGTTCCATTTCTTTATGTTCTAATGACTACCAAAGACTAAAACATTATCAAGACTGATCGATCATTGAATTTAATCCCACCAAATATTCATGAACGTCACACACAAATAAGCGGACTGTATTTTCTTTAATGTTACTTCTTTTACCAGAAATTATACACACATGAAAACTTTACATATTCTACTCGGATGGAACGCTCTTGCTATCCGCATCTTAGAATACATAATCAGCATAATCAGAACACACTCAATAAATGGCGGCTAGCTTCCCATCTTTTTCTGATCTACTCATACTTGCCAGATTCCTCAAGTTAAACAATACTCAAATGTTAAATCTTGGCCTCACTTCTCTTCGGCGTTAACAAAGAAAAAATTCATACTTCGCAAAGTGCCATTGCATTCAAATAAAAACTGAAGATTGACACATGTTTTCCATGTATACTTTTTTAACGTATTCCTGCAAAATACCTTAATGTTTCACCTATGGCCTACTGTGTCTTTTGTCTCTTGAAAAGAGCTCTTTTTAATCGCAAACCCAGCACGATTGATTGACTTAATAAAAATAATATAGAGGTACATTTTATGTAATACCACAAAATAAAAAGAGAAAAATTAAAGAGGAATGCCAATCAATACTCCTGAGAAATTTGCGAAAAGCCTTTTTATCACTGAAAGCCAGATGCAGACTTAATAGTCCAGGAAAAAGACTATATGATCAAGCATTTAGTAAAAACTCTTTACATTTTAGACATCGAAGAAAAGGGTCTGAAATCGTAGTAAAATGTGTAAACACCTTCTATAATATATGGCAGCGTAATTTACTTTGATGTAAAGGCGAAACATTAGCTTATAATAAAAAGAAAGCAGAGCTTGTTTACGTTGAGCTATTGGAATCCCGTTAGATATGACAGAAGACCTTTATTATCAATAACTTTATCTTCTGAATCATACTTTTCAAGTAAGGCGCCCTAAGCATATCAACAGAAAATGTATTAAACTCCTGCTGTAGGATAATGCGAAACCGCATGAGGCACGAATGATCCCGAAGATGACTTCTGGTCTAGTATTGAAAATGTTGTTCCATCTGTTATATTCACCAAACATAGCACAGGTACAGTATTTCTGCTCCGATAATTTCTGCAACGGACATCGTTCCGATGCTTTGATGAAGTCAAAATATGCTTCAGGAAACTTCAGCATCCAAGCTGCGTTTTATTTATAAACAGCAGCATTCATTTCCAGAACAGGTAATCCCTACTGATAAACCTGACGATCATGTAACTCATTAGGAATGTTTATTAAATATCTTATGTTTACTACGATTTTCTATCTTTCATTCTCAAACGACATTACTTTCCGGGCTATATAATATTACTGTTTTTGCGACTGCGTGGTTTTTATCCCATAATAAAAATAAAATACTTTTTTCACTTACTCTTAACACACCCCTTTATTCTTTTATTGAATTTAATTTCATATATCCGTTCTGTGAGTCAGGTAATGCAGGGTGTTTATAAAGTCCCGGACCCATTTTGATGCTTAATAACTCATAAAATAATGAAGATATAAACAAATGTGGCATTTATTGATGGAATAACTTATATATTTTATTTTTCAGGTTTGAATACCTTTACTTTTGTAAATATCGTCTGCGCATGTGGTTAATTTCAGATAATTTCATTTTCCAGTCTAATTATCTGTACTTTTCTAAATATCGTCTGCTTATTAAATGCATTTTTCTCTCTTTTGTTTTTGGAAAATATTGCCTATCAATCTAGGCCTAGGAGGATGACCTTTGCAACAGATATGCTAAGGAGGATAGATGATGATGCTGAATTTCTGAAGCGCATAATGTTCTCCGACGAAGCATCCTTTCATCTTTCTGGCATTGTTAATCGCCAAAATGTGCACATATGGGGATCTGAAAACCCCATGAATACAGTGAGGCACAAAGGGATCCCCAAAGGTTAATGTGTGGTGTGGACTAATGCATGACCGAGTCATTGGGCCTTTCTTTTTTACAGAAAAGACAGTCTCATCGGTCGTATACTTGGTCATGTTGGAAAACGTCGTATTTCCACAACTAGAAGACCTTCAGCCACATGTCTTTTTGGAACAAGAAGGTGCACCACCTCATTGGGTTACCATCGTTCGTAGTTCTCTGAATGACCATTTTACAGGAAGATGGATTGGGCGAGGAGGTCCAATTCCTTGGCCACCCAGATCACTTGATAGAACGAATCTGGAATTTTTCCTGTGGGGATTTGTAAAGGACAACGTTTACAGGAGGAGAGTGTCGAACATTGATGACCTAAAAGCCAGAATTACAACCGCAATAGCCTCTGTGGATGCCGACATGCTTGCCGGTACCTGGCGTGAAATTGAATATCGACTTGATATTCTCCGTGCGACGAAGGGGGCACACGTGGAAGTTCATTGACATGGGTCGAGAAACCTTTTGAGTCTATCTAACCATTTATGTTATTAATTTTAATCTATCTTTACTATTATATGAGCTTTTAAACATCAAAATGGGTCCGAGACTTTATAAACACCCGGTATATTATGCATATCGGTTAATTTAAACATTGTGATAAAAACCACATATTTATTTATTTTTTTTTATTTACATGTATGAGACGCACCTTAATTTTTTATCCTAATTTTAGAAAAAAACGCGTTTCAATATGTGAAGGCGATTAGCGTAAAAATAAAAACGTTTTTGTAGGACCTTATAAATAAAATCAAAAAATTTTGTACCAACGTTTATGTAATACATAATGTTAAAATATGAAACATTCATAAAGATTTCAGTTGCGTATAATATATATAAATTAAATGCCTATTAAATTATATCAATTAAATATAACTGCACATTTAAGTTATTATATAATACGTTTATTGCTCATTTTGTAAGGAATGCAATAATTATTTGAAAATAAAGATTCTACGTCACTTCTAACAGCAAACCTCTTAGCTGGATATTTGCCAGCCCACATGGATTATAAATGTTTAGTAGTATGTATAACGTTTAGTTTATTTAATAACGGTAAAGCACACTAGCACAAAGTACACTGTATCTGTCCAAAGCAGGGATTCTCAACCACTGTGCAGCGGCACTTTTGTGTGCCACTAAATTCTTAAAGTGTGCAGCCAAATTTTAGAAATGTGTATAGTAAAAATTATAAGGAGTTTAATCCTAGTATACGGTACACATGAAATTTGGCGAAATTCGGTTTTTAAGACATTAATAAGCGCACCAACTGTGGTATCCAAGCCGATTTTGGTGCTCTGGAGGAGAGCGCAATTCGGAGCATTTTTGAGCATATTCCGTATATAATTTAAATTGAAAAGTTCTGATTAACGCAGGTGGAAGATTAGTTTAATTATCATACTTTTTTTATTTTTAATAACATAATTTGAAGTATGCAAGGGCCGAAGGAAAATATATTAAATTCAACAGATAAACTGTTCGGATTCCAAAAATAAATAACTTTATGGAGGAATAAAGCTCAGGAAGACACTTTTGAACAGTTTGAGTCAGTTTCAAAAGATTTTAATAAAACTATTCATAAAATTGTTATTGACCATTTGACAACATTAGAGGAGAGAACTATTCATTATATCCCAAATTTAGGAATAAAAAACAATTGATGGCGTTCGGAATCCATTTGTGATAACGAATACTTCTGCATTTGAATTAACTCTGAATGAAGAAGAAGAACTAATTTCGCTTTCTGATAATCGATATTTAATTTTAAAATCTTCGGAAGAATCAATTAATTCATTTTAGATTAACATTAGATGCGATTATCCCATGATGGCCAAAAAAGCTTTAAAAATATTATCACAATTTTCAACAACTTATTTGTGAGAATTCGGATTTTCAGTAATAACCAACATAAAAGCGAGTAAAAAATCGAGACTGTTAAATGTAGAAGAGGGATATGAGAGTAGGATTGTCATTTTTATGACCAAATATAAATGAAATTATCAAAAAACATCAAGCTGAAATATGCATATTAATAAATAAATATGCAAAATAGTAATACTACTAACGTATACAAAATCGCAAAGGCACCTGAAATCATTAAGATTTCACATAGTTATAGTTATTGGTATTTTCTAACATCTACCGGAACTCGTAATAAAGCTTCTATCTGATTTTCAATCGCAGCTCTCTTCTCAAATTTCACTAAAGTGTTTATTTCATTCATATGAATATGAAATGGGTTATCAGTAGAATAAATACAAAATTTTCTGCAGTGCTAACTACAAGTCTTGTTACGATAAATCTTTTTATAAAGGATACGAAAGAAATAACTTCCGATTCCATGTGCATATAATAAAGAAACTATAGATATTAGGAAACATTTTATTTTACAGTAAAAGAGAATAGGATTTATGCGATTTTGTTTTCCATATTTACCAACACTGCGTGGTTTTCATGGCAGTCTCACAGTGCACATAATAAGCGTATCGAAGAACATGAAGCATGGTATACTATTTTCGGGGCATCTCATCGTACTTCGAGATGTCCTTCCATCACCAGCTCATTCCGGCGCATTCTTGCCTGTTGGGGACAACTAAAAGTAAAGTTTACTAAGGAAGACCGACGAAAGTTATTGAACTGAAGATTGATATCAAACAGGAAATCGAGGTAGTAGCACCAGACATGACTGCGACACTAATCTAGAACTTCAGAACGAGGCTTTGTAAAATCTCACTCATTTTGGTAACATATACGAAGTCAAGACTTTAAGTAGGAGTAAGCTACTTCTCGTTATGTTTACAAATCAAACAAAAACGGATGAAGAGTGTAAAAGACTCTTTTATTAAAAATAGGTAAACAGAAGGCACTCATGGTGCTTAAAAACTCAGCCAACATTTGTAGTCAGAAATTAAAAGAAAGAATTCATATTTAAACTTCATATAAGTAGAAATTAGCCAAAGAATATGCCGAAATATTTAACGCTCAAGTTGACTGTAGCCTGCACCGACGTGACAGCACTATTTGCAAGTTTAAAGCAACGTCACAGATGGTAATGTTATCACAGAAAATCAACTAGTAATGTGGCCTTCAACAGGCAGAATACGCTCTGACTAAAGCAATCTAAACTCTCACTTAAATACTCGCGTGGGAAATTTTCATTCTGGCAGAAAAACGGAAAGGGAAAAGTGTTAGTAAAGTTCCGAAACATGAAATAACTGGTTAATCAAAATAAATACTTTACGTATTCATAAATGCATTGCTGTTTGTATCCGCATTTAGCTGATATAACTTTTAAAACAAAATAAATTATATCACACAGAAACATTGAAACTGTCGCAAACTGTTATTTTAACAAACATTGTGTACATATTATTCGTTATAAGTGAGCAACACAGCGGTACATTTATTTGTTTGGGAATGTCAAACGAAGGGTTAACCTCTTTCTTCGAAACTGTGACATAAAATTCTGTACGCTTCTTTTGTTACGTACATGTGAAATTTAGAAGATTTTCTTGTTCCACCACCTATATTAAAGGCAAATTTAACTTTAGCATATGTAAATATAATAAAGGACATCGAAGTAAAATTCCATGCAAAATACATCGGAAAAAATATTCACTGTGCTCTAAAATGATATGAATATTATCATTTTTATCTATTTTGCTTCCAAACTCAGACAAGAGAAGAGTCTCACTAGGCCTCATGAGGTACGACGATCTGAGAAAGTTTTAACTTCGAAACTGTCTTTAATCAACGTAAAAATCAAAAATGAAAACCAACAATATACTATTAAAAAAATTAAATATTCATATATGGAGCACGTGAAATAAATTAAAATAGTATATTGCAAAAAAAGGACAGTTCTGCATCTCCCGTTCTACTGAGCCGATTGACGAAATTCAACTTGCGTTTTTCATATCTCGAGAACGCGACTGAGGATATGCATTAGATTTATATATAGCATTGTTTTAATATCGGTATTTTGACATAAAATCGGAATTTTTTTCCATATTTCGATTCTACAATTCAAATTATGCCAAACTGCCAAGTGTTGTAAAAATCGCACGAATACGTTTTTTAAAAATTAGCTGTCAAAATTTTAGCTCCTCCTTGTTAATTGGTTTTGATATATATTTATTAATATCTCTTTTTGTATTAAAATCACTTCATCTCTTATTACAGAATTCGAAATTTAGGCTTAATCCAAATATAATTAGCACATTTTTATGCTTTATTTTTAAATATTTTTTGTAAATTTTTCTGAAACATTTTTGCATTATAACCTATAAACGTTTTGCCATCGTCTTAAAGTAGATTCATTTCTAAGCATACCTGCAAAAAAGATAGATATACGTGAATTTACGTTTTTGGCGCGTTTTGAAATTTGGCGTATTTAATATAAGCAATAATAACGAAAATGTGTTTCACGCAGTTTGTTGAAATTATTTGAAAGAATGAACGGTGGACGTTTTCCCTCTCGTGCAGCAATGAAAAAAAATGAAAGTAAATAGGTTTCTATAAAATAAGAATTCCGCCAAATGAATTATTCTTGGCCCGAATTTAAAAATGCGCCAAGATAATTTTTTTAATTTCTCCATAAATTTCTCATCAAAAATGCATATTTTGGGTCCTAGAATCGAAATATGGGAAGAATTGGTATGTTATTTCATAAAAAGTATATTCTAAGTTGCGCTTTCGAAACAAGAAAAACGCAATCTGAATTTCATCAATCGGCCCTGTAGAACGGGAGATACAGAACTGCCCCCCTTTTTTTTGCGCAATGTACGTTGTTGACGCTAGTATCTAAAATCCGTATCAGACTCAGGAAAAGTAGTGCAGCTCTAAGGCAGCTGATATGTATGTTCTCTAGAATTTTTCTCATGCAGTAAGTTACCGACATCAATCAGCAGATTGATCTAGGCCTTAAGCAGATACGTTATCGATTGCATTAAAGAAAGAAGATGCCGGTCATTTTCTTCTGTCCTTCTGGTTGACTCAGCTGCTCATATCGTTATATTACAAGCAGCATTTTTAGTCTTCATGTAAAATGTTGTTGGTGAAAACCTGCTCTTTTGTATTTGATCTCCGAAACTGTAAGAATTTTTAACAGGCACTCTCTGATATATTCAGATTTGATAAGTCCTTTAATTCTTCTAGTTTCTCAATTAAAATAATCGAAAATTTCCTGTTGTATTAAATCGCACTACAGTTATAATAATTTTTCCTAATTTGAAATATGCATCCTGTTGTTTGATGCCAAAAGCTCTACAGCGATCAAATTTAGCAGAGTTTTATTGAATGATTTAAAGTGTCGGAGGCTGAAGTTTTCGCTTCGAAACAATGTAAAATCTGTGGTTCATGAATAAACGCTTGTAATTTGTTACTTACTGTAGAACTAAGTGGTATTTATTTATACCGCACTTTCATTTGAACCTCATCTCATAAACATTTTTTTAAAATTAATTAAATATCCTCATCTCATAAACATTTTTTTAAAATTAATTAAATATCCTCATCTCATAATCATTATTAAAATACTTTAAATTAATTAAATATCCTCCTCCCTCCTAATCATTATAAAAATGCTTAAATTAGTTCAATATCCTCAACTCATAAGGACAAAAAAATTATGAAAATGCTTTATAGCTCGGTTCCGTCCCCAATTTGGAGAGAAAGCACCCCGGAGGGACGGGTCTAAGGGTCCCCTCTTTTCCTACCTCAAGCTCTCGAGAGGAACTCTTGGCTCGCTGCATATTTAGAGTATCCCTATGCTACATAGACACCATACATTTACAAGCATCCAAGCCTTTTCCGGAACTCGAACCCGGTACTTCGGTACCGAAGTCACAGTCACTAACCACTATGCTGGTTGGGCATAGTGTAAAATATTTGTTCAGCTTTAATAAATTCCAATAAAACGTTTATATTTGTACTATATACCGTATTGCACTTGGTGTTAAACATTTGCAATAATTTTCTAAATGATGAAAAGACAGAATTAGAGTTTAAATGCATAATGCATTATCGCAGTACAAAATTTAATATTAATTTATTTTAAATTTAAACTGCTCCTAAAGCTCTGAAAGAATAAATAAATATTTTTCAATAACTTCAATATTCGACTGATAGCCGTCAACGCGAAAATTCCGTCTCTAATCATATTTGATAGCGAGCTCCAGAATAATATGAAAGTAAAATTTCGAAGATTCTTTTAAAGTATTGCATTCTGGCGCACGTATATATAACGTTGTATATACTGGGCCCACCAGCAGCCAAGCGGTAAAGCCGTTGAACGCTGGTAGTTCTGTCTGAGGATCACATTTCGCGAACGGAGCGGCTGCATGGGCGCTTTCGTGGTTTTCCCCATGTACAACGTGTATACGAGTCAGTTTCCCTTAGAAATTCCTTCAAAGCATCCCTCCCCTTAGACCAGTGATTCTTAACCTTTTCTTGTCGTGGCTTACTTCTAACAATTTCAAAATTTGGCAGCACACAAAGATAAAGATAAGTTAAAAGTTGTTTACTTACATATTATACACTGTGTAAAATATTTTATGATATAATTTTCAATGTAAAATAAAATAATATGTACTACAAAAACAGCAGTACATTTATTAAGGTGTTAATAATACTTTTAATGAATTAGCATATTTATTTGCATGTAGAGATTTTTCCAGAATTAAATTCGATAGGAATATATTTAAGTTTATATTGACGAATAATTCAATTCAAATCTCCACTTTTATATTTATTTTCAGTAGTAGTTTTCATAGATTTATTAAAGATTATGCCCCATAATATTCCTTGATGCACAAAATATGACGACAAAGCGTTACTCGTATATAGGCCTTTTCGTTAGTAGATAACCTGACGCGTTATCTACTAACGTTTACTACAATGAAACCTTACCTACCAATAAAATATAAATTAAGAAATTTCTCAGTTACGAATAAAACTCTACGAAAGCAATTTTATCGTTGATGGTAATTTATTTTTCTTGAACAGTAAATTTAAAACAAATGCTTATTTTATTTGATTATTTATTATGACAAATGGTTATTATGGTTTATTTGATTAAGTCAAAGCACTCAAGGGGCTACCTGTCCAAGGGCAGGCATGCCTTCATGGAGGACGTTCTAAGGTAAAATGGCCGGTATACACATTACACATAGAGAAAACCACAAATGCAGCCCATTCACCGAGATTCGAATACTAGACTAAACTTATCAGTATTCAGCGAATTACGGCTCGGCCGCTGGTGGACCTACATTAAAAAAGAGATTTATGCGACAGTATTTTAATTGTCGATATGCGCGGTTTAAATAAAGCCTATACAGATTATATTTTCAGAGGTTTTTCTACCAGATCTACATTTCTGATTCTGTGGTTCATTTTTTTATTTCGTGAAAAATTGTAGGATATAAAACGTGCACAAATATCAAGTTGCAAAAAATAATTCTTAAGTAGCTTTCATAAACCTGAAAGTAAAATGTTACGAAACATTTATTTAAAAGTAAAGATTTGTCTTGCAGTCTTTGGCACACGAATCCAGAAGGTTAAGGTGATATAAGAAGTTTCAATTTCAAAAACGTATGGAAAACATGATACCAAAAAATTGGAAATCGTCTAATATCAACATGAAATTCCATAAGCGTTACTTATTTTTCCTAAATCATTCTATGTAAAATTTACGTATAGCACTGAAGTGCTAGGTATTAAGAACAGTAGTATCACAAAAATTTAAATAGAATTTCTGTATTTAGTATGCCTTCATGAATGAATGGTGTCAGGCATATAGAAATATTGTAAATGTAAGATAAAATGGTTCAGAAATGATCAACGAATGTGTCCATACATCATGCACGAATGAACACAAAATTTTTCTTGTTGAGAAGGAAGAACAATGTATAAACTATGCAATTCTATTCAGAACTTCACGCCTCTTTGTTTCCATAGCCACAAATATCTAATTACATATTACTTAAAACTGCAAATTAACTTTTTTAGTTGCAGCATTTTTCTCGAATAATTACATAAAAATTGTAATTTCTTATTTTTGCAAGTATTAGTCTGAGGCATTTGTTCATCATTATGTAATTTTTAGTGGTATTCGCAATAATTTTGCTATTGTCAATATAGGCCGGCCGTTAAAAACTAAGAGTATAAAGTCTGTGCAATCGTTGTTTTTGAAACACGATGTGCTTTATTAACAAAACAAAATGAAATCTACACTTACGTTTGTGAAAATTGCAACACCAAGAAGGAATCGTCATAATTGAATGCAATTTAATACACAGTTGAGTGGTAGTGGTCCAAATAAATGATTAAATGTTCAAAGCAAACAAACAAGAACAAGAGATCAGAATCAGTATTTTGTGTGGCCACCACGCGCCGCAATAAGTGCTGCTACACGA
>KK120282.1:68887-94097 GCA_000611955.2 Stegodyphus mimosarum | reverse complement strand
TCTTTCGTCGACGAGGCATAAGTACAGATTGAGTTAACGTTTACCACTAGCAGATAACCACCGATAACCATACACGCCTCGCTACAGCCGTCTATTTATTCGGATCCATCAGCCGTTCAGAGGGCGCTGCTCAGCATACGCATGCGCTACGGATTTGCAATTCTAATCATTTGCATATCATGCGCTACTTTGCATTTCCTGAAAATTTCAGCTCACTCGCGTAAGTCTTTCATGGTGTTGCAATTTTCACAAACGTGAGTGTATATTCGATAAATTTCACTTACGGATGGTAAAATGCATATCAGTTTCAAAGCTGTCAAATGCCCCCTTTTACTCGGCGATGTCGTCAAGGAAAATACTGAACAAGTACACATAAAAACTATATGTTTCCCTTCTTTTAGTGTAAATTTATTCCGCTTTATTCTTAAACTTCATCTGCTTTTAATTTTTACTAAAACCATTCTCGATACTGAACTTCAGATTGAAACCCTGTGCCTCCTTGATGGCTATCCTTTTCCTAGATTTACATTAAAGAACCAAATTAATACGCAGGGCGTTTATAAAGTCCCGGACCCATTTTTATGTTTAATAACTCATAAAATAATGAAGATACAAACAAACTTATGGCATTTATTCATGGAACAACTTATATATTTTCCTTTTCAGGTTCGCATATCTTTACTTTTGTAAATATCGTCTGCGCATGTGGTTAATTTCAGATAACTTCATTTTCCAGTGTGAATATCTGTACTTTTCTAAATATCGTCTGCTTATTAATTGCACTTTTCTCTCTTTTGTTTTTGGCAGCTATCGCAATGTTATGTTTAACTTTTGATGTGTTTGTTCTAGTACTTTTGTATGTGATGTTTTATTCGACCGGATATTAAGGAGAATGCATACACCACCAGAGAAAGCACAGATTTTATGGTGTTCATAGAAACAAAATCCATGATGCAAACACAGAGAAATTGCAGAAGAATTTACCAAAAAGATCCTCACACATGTCACATCATTCAGCCACATGTCTTTTACAACAAGATGGTGCACCACCTCATTGGGATACCATCGTTCGTAGTTCTTTAAATGACCATTTTACAGGAAGATGGATTGGGTGAGGAGGTCCAATTCCTTGGCCACCCAGATCACCTGATATAACGCCGCTGGACTTTTTTCTTAGGGGATTTATAAAGGACAACGTTTACAGGAGAAGAGTATCGAACATTGATGAGCTAAAGCCAGAATTACAACCGCAACAGCTTCTGTGGATGCCGACATGCTTGCCGGTACCTGGCGTGAAATTGAATATCGACTTGATATTCTTTGTGCGACGAAGGGGGCACACGTGGAAGTTCATTGACAAGGGTTATGAAACGTTTCGAGTCTATCTACCCTTTTATGTTATTAATTTTAATCTATCTTTATTATTTTATGAGTTATTAAACATCAAAATGGGTCCGGGACTTTATAAACATCCTGTAAATACCTTCTAAAAGAATGAAATAATAAGATAGAAGATAAAAGATCTCGAAGATAAAATTCTTCGAAATAGCAGCATTTAGCGAAAGTGCCAATTAATAGCATCCAAAAAAACCTCAGTCTTGATATTGATCCTATAAATGGTCTCCTTTCTGTGGTTCGATGAATCGAAAATTATTTGCAAATAAAATACTGGTAACTTTGATTTATTTTACAAGTGACACATTAACCACTGAAACATTATGAGATTTGTATATCGATTTTATTATCGCCAATTGAGAACTGCAGTAAACCGACGAATAAACACCAATGAAGACACAGTTAATTAACTCGGGTAAAAAACATGAACACTTTTAGTTTATTTTTTTGTTCACAAATCAAGAAAAATCTTCTAAACTTTATCTCCTAGTAGAAAAGTTCTTTTTTCACGTATTGATTTTCGATTGCTTTTGGGTACTTAATATCTGCAGTTATTGAGAATTCCATTTTCGCAACATAAATTTCAACTATAACAAAGTTTAGAAACAATGTAGAAAAAGGAATCATATTATAATTTTCAAATCAGTTACCTCTCTTTGCTTTCAAATATAATTATGTAACGAGACAAAAGATTATGAATATTCATTTCCGGTGCTGAAGGAAATTAAAGGCGATTTGGAAAGTGCGCTCAATGGCATCAAACAATTTTAGAGTGAACTAATTAACTAAGTGGTGATCTAGCTATTAAAACGTAATTGTATTTAAATGAGCGGAATTCTGATGACATACACTTAATTGGGTAATTATGCATTCTTAACACACAAACTTGAAGTTTATAAATATTAACAAAGTTACATTAATTTCGAAATGAAAGACCTAATTTACTTTTGAATACAATATAATTATGACTTGTGAGTATTATTCAATGCCAAGCAACTATTTAGAATATTTTCATAAATGAATATTAATCACTATTTGTATAGTTATGTTAAACGGTCAACAGAATTTATATTGATAAAATAATGAAATTTTCATCATTTCCTGGACAATGGTGAGCAATCTTACTCACCCAATGAACAGAAATATTGTAGAAAGGTATTTTATTTAACAGACCGTATCCCAAAATATAAAAACTCTGATGTGTACATTTCATTTAAGCTTACTGGATTTAATTAAATCTAGTTCGTCGATAGTACATAAACCACAATAGAACAAATGCACTGTTTAAAATTCACTAGATTTGTTTACCATAGCGATACTCTGGCGCTAGGTTTACTTAACAGCGTTAAATCTCATTCATTTTATTACTCAGAATGCACAAAAATTATGTATCTCATCTGAAGAATTATACAGTCGTTGCCACATGTTCTATTAAAATAGTATAATAAATCTGAAACGATGTATAAAAGAAATTTAAAAAAAAAAGAAAAGAAAAGAAACAGGCGAATCAGTATTTCTCATTCAATTAATTCAGTTCTCACTTCTCGACAAGGCAAGAATACATAAAAACGCAAAATATCTATATTAAAAATTACATATTTCAAGTAAATATCAAATGTCAAGTAAATCTTAAACACTTATTTCCTTGAATAAATTCCAGAATTGTTTAAGCATGATTCAATTCGCAATCATAAAAGAAGGTGTTATCTTTGCTGTTGCGAAGCTTAGTTTCTCTAGATTGGCATCAAATCCACTGGTCTGCTAAGTTTCAAATGTAAACAAATGTGGCCGCTATGGCCAAAATAACTAGGCTTAGTCGCACTTAAATAACTTTTAAATTGTTTTTAATTCTGCAATTACAATATGCAGGTTAAGTAAAGGCAACAATCTTTAACCAGAAGATAAGAAAAACATAATTCAATCATTTTTAAAGCAAAAAATGCCCAATTTACAAACACATAAGAATAAAGAAATTGATCTCCCTGAGCCGAGTAACAGAATGTGTATATATATACATATATTTATATACTTTTGGTGCGGCCGATTGCAACCAAAATAGGAGGTGCACATCTACATGTTATAGAGTCCTATATATAAAATTTCAACTTTCTCGAGGCTACTCCTTTTCGAGTTATGCGGAATACATGCATACATACGTACGTACAGGCGCCACGAAAAATTCTCTTCAGAATCCATTTAAAATCAGTTTTATATTATTTTGGCGGAAAAAGAGTCCTTTATTCTGTCCTTACGTACAGTTGTCACGCAAAAACATCGTTAAATTGCATTCGATAAGGGTCAACATGGGTATTTTCGTTGAAATATGATACCGATATGTTTCGCGATTGTAATATTTACTTCGTAAAAGGAAGTAAAAAGAAGAGCTATATTTATATACGTATTTTAGAAGGGCATTTATTTTTTGTTCACTAGTATTATTTAAAACTAGTAATTGCAAAGATCAAAGAAACGGTTCTTGTGTATGAAATTGTACTTACTATGCAGTGAAATAAAATAAAAATTTTATTTACAGAACTCTTCATGGAATTCTTAATAAACTGAAATGTGCACTTATCTTGTTATTGCTTTTTTGCGCATTTCATACAAGATTTTACATCTTTAACAAAAAGTTTTAAAGGAGATAACTTACACTCAGAAGTTCATAACTTACGATTCAGAATTCCGTTTCATTTTGAAGTATCGATATTAATCCTTACATCAAACTGGAGAGAAATATTAACAAAATATTTTTTTTCATTTCCAAAGCAATGTTTAAGGGAAGAAAACATTCGTTATCTTGCACTGTATTTACAAATATATCACGTATGTTTTCAATAGCTGTCACTTTAACGTTTACATGTTGAAGATAAGTTAAATGTCGCTTAGAGACTTCTTGTTATTGTCAGGCGTAGAGACCATAACAGTTTTTCACTGTTGTAGATGGTTTACTCAACTGTCAAAGATAATCCACACTTTGTTGGTGAAGATACAAACGCATTCCGAAAGATATATTTCGTTAAAAATGGGGAAAGAACTGAAAACTAAAATCTATTCTTTTAAATTTATATTAAATGTTACGCACAGTGATATTAATGAATGCAGAACTGAAGACAAGTTATTAATTATGCGTGAAAGTAAATCAGCATCGATTTTTAATTATTCATAAAACAGAAGGTTTTTCGAAAGTTATATTTTATTCTGAAGACTGCATCGTATTACTTTTAAATGATAATACCAATCTTCTGATATACGAACTATCACATATTCTAATTAGAATGTTAGTATCTCACTATTCAACTTGGAATGTTAGAATCTGACTATTTTAAAACGTTTCAATGAAATGGCATCTTTCCTTTAAATTAGGTTTTTAAAAATTTATTTGTAATTTCATAATTAACTGAATTTTATTTAACTGAAATAATTACTCACAGTTCATTAATTTTTAACATGATAAGTATAACTTAAATCAGATCTCAGTCATATTCTTGTAAGGATAATCTGTGCGTTTGCAGACAGAAATAAAACATAAGATGGCAAACGTCTTTCATAAATAGTATGGTATACTTAGATGTTTATTGAAACAAAAAATGATATGATATTGACAAAGATTTCATCTCGTTTAGCACTACATTGTAAACTAGATAAAACCAGAATTATTTAAAAAATAATAATTTTTCATAATAAAGACTATTTTCTAAAACACTGCTGCATGAATGTGATTTTTACTTGCTTTCAGTTAAATTTTACGTTAATTTCCAAAGGAAAAGAAAATAACTTTTATTTTATTAAAAGTTGAAAATTCAAATATATAAGTCTCATGGTGAAATGAATTAGCAAATTATACAGATTATTCTTACTTGTATATATGTAATAACTGCTATTATTTTCTATTTGCCTATCTTCGGAAAAGCTACAGGTTTTCATCACAAACAGTTCCAATTTTCTTACTTAATATTATTTGGGTGAATAAACAATAGAGTAAGAGTCTACTACTTTAATACAGAGGACAAATTAATCAATGTTTACTTAAGAGTTACTTAATTTTTTCAGCACAAGAATAACATGTCCCCTATCACTGAATTTATACAAGACTCCATATTCTTAGCAAAATGTTTGCTCTACATGGTGGACATAATACTCACACTTACGTTTAAATATTAAACTTTGCAATATAATTTAGCTTTCACGACCAATGAAAAGAAGCAATATTTATTTCTTTTACTCCGATCTTGTAAATAATTAAATAATTTACTGGATACAAATATTAAGACTTTGCTTTTAATACTGTTTATAAAAGTTGAATATCATTTCCATCGCTTCCCAAATAACAATAAGTATAACAATAAGGAGATAAACTGTTCTCTACTTCAATCTTAGAATGCTAAAAATATTTCATGGCCATCACCTCATGTTACAATATTTCTAAACAAAAAAATATAAGTGATTGAAAACAGAACTTTCAAAGAAATATGTATTCTAAACATTGTTTTAGTAATTTGAAGACTTTTGATGTATTTTATAATTTTTAAGAGTGGTAACATATTTACAGAAATGTTAATAAGCTTTGTGAGTATTATGAATATAAAATATAACAGAGTTTAGAAATTTTAATGCACATTACTTTTAAATTATTTGTGAAATATATATATGTTACGGTGAAACACCGAAATCTGGAGAATGTCGATTTTCACCGGTGAATGTTAACATTCACATAGTCGCTTGGTGTATGTCCGAAATATTTTCCAAATACTCTTATTTCTGACTTACACCAGTGAATGTCGACATTCTCCATGTACTAATGGTGAATGTTGAATATATGAGAATATTATATTTTCTTCTCCGTAATTCAGTCGCGAAAAAACACACAATACATTCAAAATGAGAAAGGAAAATAATAGAAGTTAAAAAACTTACTTAATTATACAGTACGTAGTAAATGAGAAAATAAGATAATAGTAATAAAAAACTTACTAAATTATGTGATTCAAATCTGATTAATTGCAACAACTTAAACTATTATGAGACTTTGAATTGCACAAGAGGCCCTCGCTTTTACAACTGCATTTAAGGGAAAAAGCCAGTCGCCTCTCTTTTCGACCTACACCAGAGCATGTCTGTGATTGTCGACATACACCGGTTAAGGTCCGAATGTACAAGAATGCAATGTTATATTCGATCTTTCACCGATGTATTTGGTGAATGTTGACATTCTCCAGTAAAAGTCGACATTCTCCAATTTCGGTCTTTCACAGTAACATATATACATGTTTTCAGGATTTCTTGTAAATATTAAAAAAAACTAGTGGAAATACCCGATGCCATTTAAATTAGGTTGAAAGTAATGTATCTAATCCCAGAGAGAACTCTACCGCTGTAATCCCTCTCTGATAATGATGCAAAAAGTACGATTTACAGTCATACATTTTTGAGTCTGATGCGATATGGAACCCACATACAAAATTTCCATAGAAAAATAAACTAATTCTCTCTTATTATAAAAGCGACAATGACACGCAAGTTTTAATGATTTTCGTCTTTCTAATGAAATGGTCGTAAAGGCTCAAGTTCCATCAAATATTTCACCAATATCTAATTTTGTTCGATTAAATGTGGCAAAAAATTGATCAGAAATCAGTAACGCGAACAAACACACACACAAACAGACATTTTTCTTTATAAGTATAGATTTTGTAAAAATTACAAATTTTTGATTAACAAACCCTTCGATTTAAAAGTGAGCAGTAGCAACACCTTTAAAAATAAAGCATTTTTTGCTTTATTTTCAAATTAATTAAGTCATGCAAAAATTAGCGCGTTCAGAATTTTTAATTAATATTTCGGCTGATTAAAGTCGTACGAAGATGGGAATAGTCGAAATGACTTCCCAGGAATTTTTGGAATCTAGAATGATGTATTTAATGGTGGGAAATGCTATTTTTGTTTCATTTCAAAACTTAGAAATTTTTTATTAACAAACGCTAGGATTTGAAAGCGAGCAGTGGCAACAATTTTTAAAATGAAGCAGATTTTCATCTCCGGCTTGAGAGACTGTTGCCACTCAGAAAACTGAAAACCAAAAATTATCGTTTTTCCGAGTTTTCAATTAATATCTCTGATTTTATCTACTTGTTTTCGGAAAAAAGTGGACGTCGACCTCTTCCAGGACCCAGAAAAGAATTGTAGAAAGTTTGGTGACTATAGCTATGGCAGTGACTGAGCTATTAGAGGACAAACCAACAGACTTTCTTTTTTATATATATATAGATAAGCTTTATAAGAGCTATTGAAAAACTCTGGTTTCGATTCAGTATGTTTTGAAGCATTGGAGTCAGTGTAAAATAAGTTAAAATAAGTATCTTCGTAAATTTTAGAACACATAATGAAATTTCTGTTCATGCGATTTGAAAAAGCAGATAATAATGATCAGTATTAAAAAAACTAGTATTCAAAAACCTGCTAAATGTACAGAAATGACTTAAATGTTGAAACGCTAAATAAAGTCCAAAGTCTGCATCGTAGTTAGGTTTATTTCAATATTTGCTACATCTATGGCAGGCATCGAAATTTTATTCTAAATCTGTGAGCTATATTTGTAATCATTACTCTAATTTTATCAGGCTATCATTGCTGCTCTTTACCAACTTGGCTCACCACCACTGGATATCCTTTATAATCCTCAAGCTTGAGACCTGGAAGGCTTGTTGTGCACACCTTTGGCTCCATTTAACACTTTTTCCATGAGCAAGACAACAACAACAACTCTAATCTTATCCGTAAGTGCTGGGTGTCGCAAATCTTTCATTATACAAAAGTGTTCTTGGTTTATTTCCCAAAATAGTTCTGTTGGAATACGACAGTAACGTCCGAAAGTTCTGAAGCTTCGATATTGGTGAATAAGTTTGAATAATTTCAGAAAAACAAAACACAGGTTAATTCCAGGTTTATTAATCCAGATGGCGAAAACCGTCTTAGCCTTTTTGCCTTACGTTCATCAAAATGTACATTTCTCCTACAGTTAAACACTTGAATCATTTCGATATGTTTAGCAGTTTTGAAGTAATAAGGTTAAGGTTGGAGTAATAAGGTTTAAGATAATAAGTTCTTTTTCGGTGACCCTGCATAACCTTTCTAGCGCTGTTGTTGCGGTGACTAGTGTCGCTCGTCTGATATCAGAGCAAGCCCACGAAATTCATCGTGACTCCCGATTGCGCGTGTCGTTGACAAGAGCCTTGGGTACCGTGCAGGTGACAGCAGCTCAGTTTCGCCTCTTAATTTTGAAGGAACAGGTCCAAGGGTCTCCCCCCTCCAGCATCTCGAGAGGACTTTCGGCTCAGTGAATATTTAGAGTATCCCCATGCCTTATAGACAATGTACATTTAACAAACATCCTTCTTCGGAATTCTAATCCAGGACCTTCGGTACGGCAGTGAGTCACTAACCACTGTCACAGTTGGGCAGTCTTTCTAGCGTAAAATATTCGGTCCACCGTAAAGTTCTGTCCGTTTTTGGAATAAAACAAAATACAAATTTTTCTTACCGTCAATAAACTTTATCAACTAATATAATTGCCAATATTATTAATGACTGCTCGTCAGCGAAAGAGTAATTTGTATATCCCATTTTTAAAAAATGTTGTTTTGATGCGAAAAATTGAACCAGCGCTTCTTTGATATCTTCTTCGTTTTTGAATTTTTTACCCTTCAAAAACTTTTGCAAGGACAAAAACAAGTGATAGCCGGAGGGTATTAATTATGAGAATTCGATGGATGAGGTAGAATTTCCCAGCCTAGTTCTGCAATTTTTGGCGAGTCCCCAAAGCAGCATGTGGCCTGTCATTATCGTGATGTCCTGCCTATTGAACATCGCCGGCCTCTTTTCTTGGACTGCTGTCTTTAAATTATCCAGTTGCTGGCAATACTTCTCCGAACTGAGCTTGTCGTTCGGTTTTAAAAGTTCATAATGCATTGGTCCTAGAATGTCCCACCATATACACAGCATTCTCTTATTCAGTGTTATATTTGGTTTACAGGTGGAAAGGTTAGGTTTTCTGGGCTCACAATATGCCCGTTTCCTTACGATGTTTTCGTAGGTAATCCACTTTTCATCGCCAGTTATCATCCAGTTCAAGAAGGGTTCGAGTTTGTTCCGAGCAAGCAGATATGTGCATATGACGACTCGATCATCCAAATTCTTCTGACTTAATTCCTGTGGCACCCATCTTGAATATTTCCACACCAATCCTATCCTCCGAATATCGTCCGAAATGGTTTTCTGAGCTGAATTAAGACTTTCTGTGATACCCGATGTTGTCAAAAAAGGATCTTGCTCCAACATGGTCTTAGCAACATCGTCGTCGAACAAAGATGATCGCCCAGAACGTAGCTTATCATCAGAAAGGTCGAAATCACCTGCATCAAATTTTTCGAACCATATTCTGCATGTCCTACCATAAACTGTACCTTCACCAAACACTTTCAATAAATTTCTGCATGCTTCTGTAGCATTTCTTTCTTTGTTGAAATTCGTTTAAAATACAATGGTGTAAATGAACTTTATGAGTAGCCATGGGTACACTTTCGCTTCACGCTTAAGACTAACTTGAATCAACTTTGTTGTAGTTAATTTGATCCATTAGTATGTATACATTAAGAGATAAAAATTTGAGAATCAAATAAATGTGCCAAATAAACACGTGCTTACGTGTCAAAATTGTTGTCATAGAAACGAACAGAACTTTCCAGTGGACCGAATATTTATGCGTTTCGAAGTTGCATTACATTCCATCCCATCACTACACTCTTGCACATCCATACGTATAAGGTAATAAAGAGGACTGAAGAAAAATTTTGCATGCAATTTCTTTTTTCTGTTACTCTACTGCAATATTTTTAAAAGTACTGTTTATGCTCTGAAATAAAATAAATTGTATAACACCTTATGGATTTCAAATGCAAATGTGATTAAAAAGAAAAATTAAACTTACCGAAAACAGTGAAGACGCCTAGAGTTTTCCCTTTATCATTCTTAGAAACACATTTATATAATCCATAATCTAAAGGCTCGATATAACTAATGTTTAGTATCATGTGCGTCCGGTAATGGTCATCTCTTTGGTCAATCTTGTACTTCCAGGTTTGCTCTACTAATCTGTTATCTCCATGCAACCAGAAATTTACAGCTGGTGGATGAGCTTCTACAAAACATTCCAACAAAGCATAACTTCCATTGACTGTGCCTACCATCTGGTTTCGAATCTTTATCAGTGGTGGAACTATTAACATAAAAGAAGCAAACATGTTACTTATGTGAAGTTAACATTATCATACATTCAAATTCGTAATTATTGTAATTATTTTAAGTTTAATATTGTAAACAGATAAATATTAAACTCAGATGCTAGAAATCGCCTATCAGTTTTGGAATATCTATACTTGGCGGGATTTCTCATAAACATAAATGTGCAGAATGCAGTCGATGCAGATGTTTACATATTTGAAAAAATAGCATTTGAAATTTTCTCTAATACGTCAAACTCCGTCGAAATTGATTTCGACATTTTATCGAATGTTGTATTTGCAAAATTTGGAATCGAAGAGCTTATGTCTTTTAAGTTTAGAGAAGCGTTATTTAAACATTTTCAAAAACAGGTCTAAATATCATAATTTAATAGAGGTTCGCAATCCAACAATGCAAATCCATCTAGTTTCATTACAGAATCTGAATTTTAGAAGCAATTTTTAATCAGACCAGCAATTTTTAATTGCTTTCATTAGACGGAATAGATTTCCATAAAACAGATTATCATGTCTGTATGGGAATTCTATATGCTCTGCTCCGACAAAAACGCTCATTGTTATTGTTCTAATTTAAATAGTTTTAGATCGAGGCAAAATGTAAGAAAATAAAGAATTTATGAATTTCAGTAACAAGTTGAATCCACTAAATCGGAAAGAGTAAGTTATAAATATTCAAAATGTTTTTACACCTAAACACAGAGCGAATTTGCAATATTCCAATTAATCTCATTTCCACCATGATAATTATTTCTAACGATTGACATTCTAAAGGTTTCAGATTTAAACTAACTAATTTAGTGATATTTTAAAGTATGCGAGATAACTATTTCCTTAAATAATTTGTCTCCATGCTAATTCCATATTAAATTCGTAGTTGTTTGTACGGAATTCCTAGGAACTCAAAAATCAAAATTTTTGAAAAGAATTTCATGAATGAATTCACAACTCTCGACCATAAGATGGGAGCAAATATTGATTTCTCATTCAAGAGGGAAAGTTTCTGCTCTCCAAATGCTCACGGAAAGATTCTCGAGAGCATTACTTTTGCTCTCTCTGTGAGGCTCTTTTCAGCTTGATTGCGCTTCTTTCCGCTAGAAATTATCACTCAAACTTCATTCTCTGTTACACCGTTTAAATTATGATAAAAGCTTAAACACCAACTAGCAAGAATTTTTATTTGCCTATTTCATTACTATTATTACTTGAACTAAAAAGGCCAGGAAAAGAAATACATAAACTCTGAAAGCATTCAGATTTTATATTACATCCAAAGGGCCGGTTTTAACGCTTTGTGTGTTACCTTATTAAATATCATGTTCTTCACGCTTGAACCATAAAATTCATTCAACAGCAATATCACAAAATATATTCAAAAGAGCACATCTTTAAAAAGTGTTTTTTCTTTCTGTAGTGCTGCCGTTACTCGCTTTGAAATTGTTGAAGTTTTGACAAAATATGAAAGAGATAATAAAACAAATTCCAAATTTGGGCTATTATTATTTGGGCTATTATTGGGCCAAATTTGGGTTTATTGTTTGGGCTACCCATATTCGAATGAAGGACTAAGTTACTCAAAATTTGACGTCTCTAGGTACACTGCACACGCACACACAAAAAAAGTTCTAGATCTCCCATTCTAGTGGGCAGATTGACGAAATTCAACTTACGTTTTCATGTCTCGAAAGAGCGAATTAGGATATATATTAGATTTACATATAGCATTGCTCTAATACTGGTATTTTGACACAAAATCGGACTTTTTCTGAAATGCCACGCCAATGCTTTTCCACATTTCGATTCTATGACAGAAGTTAAGCCAAACTGCCGAGTTTTGTAAAGATCGCACGAATAGTTTTTAAAAAATTCTGAAAATTTTAGCTCCCTAATTGAATTTGGTATATATGTATTAATATCTCTTTTCTTTATTAAACTTACTTGATCCTTCCTTCCACATTTCGAAATTAAGGTTCATTCCAAATAGCATTCACCCACTTTTTATGATTTGCGTTTCAAATTTGTATTTTTAAATAATTTTTACAATTTTTTCGAAAGAAATTTGAATTAGAATCTATAAAATTTTTACCATCATCTTAAAGTAGGTGTATTTCTAAGCATACCTGTAAAAATTAGATTTTTTTATTCAAAATTTGCGAGGATATACGTGAATTTATATATTGGCGCTTATTGAAATTTGGCATATTTGTTGAAAGAGATAATAAAATCAAATGTGGTTTACGCACTTTGTTAAAATTATTCGAAAGTAGAATAATGTGACTTTTTTCCGCTCATGCACAATGGAAGAGAAAAGGAAATAGGTTGCTATATATGAAGAAGTTCGCCAAGTGAATTATTCTTGGCGCAAACTGCGAAAATTGCGCCAAGATAAATGTTTGAATTTCTCTAAATTTCGCACTTAATTTTGCAAAATTTAATATTTAGGCATAATTTGAGTCGTAGAATCGAAATATGGAAACCAACTGGTATGTTATTTCACAGAAAGTCCGATTTTCTGTAAAAATACCTATGTTAGACTAATGCTATGTTTAAATCTAATAGATATCCTCAGTCGCGCTTTCGAGACATGAAAAACGCAATTTGAATTTCGTCAATAGGCCCAATAGAACGAAGGATATAGAACTATCCTCCCCCCTTTTTTTTCTCCCCGCAGTGTACCTTTGTTTTTTTACAGTGCGAGAAACATACATACATTGATGCAGATTCTTCATTATTTGATTTTTTTAATATAATGCAGGACTCTAATATTTGGTGGCAACAATTTAAAAGTGAACCGACGCAAAATGCCAAAACGAAATTAATAGCCCTTCTGGGCAAATTGCACCTTTGGGATAATAATAAATTATTTGTAATGACTGAAAAGCGTTAATTTACACTTTGAAGAGAGCTTGACTCTCATATCACTTTATTTTATCGCATCTATGAAATGTGCACTTCTGTTTGCGTAAAAGTTGAATGGAGAATTTCATACCAAAGACTACACCGAGCTATTACCGAGTTCTTAAGAAAATGCCGTTGTCCTGAAGGCACCGGTTCCTTTGAGAACAAGAGAATTGCTGTTTTGGGAAGAATTTGCTCTTGTTACATAAATGCAATTTATACAGCTTCTTTCTCATCGTCCTCCTATTAGATGTTACGATCTATCTAAGACATTTTCAGAAGTACACATGTGTAAACTACAAATTTAATGAAGTAAAGCTGTAAGACCATACTATAAGTTTTAAGTATGAACCAATGCCCAACGATTTCTTTACGATCCTGGTAGTATGAGACTAGGAAGTGTAGTTTCGTGCAACTGAGTGAACCTGTTAAAAAAGTAAATTTTTCTCCAGGATTTAAACCTGGATCGAATTATCAGTGCTCAGTGGTCTTCTCCATTCGACCATTGGCGTCTCCCGAACAGAAAGTTTTAATAAATATTTTTGTTTAAACTCTAGAGCTTAATATTTCTATTACAGTTTTGCTTTTAAGTGCTGAAAGCTTCATGATGGAACTATCTCACATTAAATTCAGATTTCGCTTCAAACATTAAAAATAGCAGCATTTGGAATGAAATAAAACAAGATCAAATTCAAGCAATTTAATGCATCTATTAACAAACAGGCGGAACAATTTGATTCAGAAAAATAAATGTCATAAATACGCGCAGTTTATTATTGTAAAATAAATTTCTTCCTGTGTTTAGAACAAAGAAATGTAATGTGACGTATTATTTACTTTGCATATGTCACATCAACGCAGTTTTACAAAGCCATTATGATGGATGAAGAAAACTGTTTCTCTTTTTATTTCTACGCCTTCTTTTCCCTTTCAAATGATCATATATCAAAATTCTTTTGCAATTCCAACCTCATTTCATGTTTCATGACATAACCTCTCATTATTGCTTGCACTTTTCCACTGTTTCAGCATTTTAGATTAGTTCTTATTTATTGTCAAATTCTTTATTCTGAAAATATAAGCTGCGTATGCTTTTAAAAAGCGAAAACAACAGAAATTATCATTGCGTTTCATGTTTTAAAGTTACCTTTAAAATAACAAAACACATATGTATAAAAATTAATATATCATCTTTGGTAAATTAATGTTTTTGAGTGATAACAAATCAATGATTATTAAAGTTTCAAATTTCCTTTTCAAAGCAGGAAAATAATGGATAAATTAGATTTAAAACTAGCTGTTAAATAATTACCTCATTTTTGCTTTTTAAGCATTAAGGCTATTTTTTAAGAATGAATATGACTGATTGCAAAATCTTCAATGAGCTCGAATAATTAAAAAAAAAGTGTGACTTCTTAGAATTAAAAACATTAAATGCCTCAGAAATAATCAATGCATTTCGTAATTTCCCTTCGATTTAAAATTTTCTTTCACGTTGTTGCGTTATACGGGTTCGTGGATTTGAGAGTATCCGATGAAAACACGATGCAGAACAATAAAAAGCACAATTTATTTACAAGAATCACTATTTACAGCACAGTTCCAAAATTACCTTTAAAAGCGTCGAAAATCTACAATAAATACGCTGAAACAATGAGCAACACAGCTTCAGGCTGTAACTGTAAAGGTAGCTTCACGGCAACAGTAAACTTATAACCAATACACTGTCAATCTGTCACTGTAACCAATACACTGTAAACTACAATGACCAATACACTGTCAAGCTAAAGGTAGCTTCACGGCAAAGCACTATCTCGATCGCTTTCCGTTCACAAAACTCTCGCGTAGCTTAGCACTCACAGTAAGCAGCTATTCTCACACAATGCCGGCTCTCAGAAACGCAGGGGTTTATATAGCTTTTCCTTAGATTCCACACGTTTCGAGAAATATCTCGACAGGGAGTTATTCTAGAAAATTCCCGATTGGACCATGGGATATCGCCTATTTGGTAGCCAAATAGGCGATAAAGTCGCCAATCTGGCAACCATTCCATACATTATTTTATGGCAACCCTAGTCCTATGCCGGAAAGCTTACATACAGGCGCAAACGCCGAATTTTTCGCAACAATATATAATGTTTTCAAATCGTGATACTAGCTCGAATTTAAAACAAATTAACGAAGATCTTAACTCCAAAGTGCAGGTAAAATAAATGCTTATGCAGTCTTTCAGACACAATAACATTATATTCAAATTTGAGAATTGAAGAATACTTCATAGAAATTCAGTCAAAATAAGGGGAGCAGTGGGATGGTAGCTGCATTATTTTGGTTAAAACGTTAAAAACGGTAGACTCATCATGCTTTTGTAGTCAAGGAATTTCTATGACATTACAATGCCAAAAATTATTCACAAAATGTTACAAGAGCTAATTTTCAGTTCAATAAATCCTCCCCAAAACAGCAATGTTTATAATCGATCTGCAGAAAAGTCCGTGCATTCGTCAATCGACAGTGACCCCATAACCTTAGCATATTACTAGTTGAATTCCATAGACGAATGCACGATATGCAATGCGACCTCTAGCATGCTTTCAGATGGTGACCAACACCTTTATTAATATGCATTGGTTGACTTTATTGATATTATTTATCATTATTTTTAAAGCTGTATTACCGTGACATATAGATCTTTAAAAAGTTCTATAAGGTATTTTTCCCGCCTTCGTGGTGTAATGGTCAGCAAACTCTACCCGTATTTGAGAGGTTCGAGTCTCGGCGAGGACAATGTTCATTTTTCACGTCTCCTATTTGCGAAATAAACTAATGTCTCTAAAGTGGCGCCCGAACTAAAGGAGTGGTGGATTATGATTTTCTACCACCAGGATTTGGTTATTGGGTCTCCTAATCCCCAGTCCCCCTTTAAAAGGGGGAGTATGTAAGGTATTTCTCCCAGCTTCTTTGCATGCTTTCGTAGTGTATTAGTCAGCACACCCGGCGCGTATTCAGGAGGTCCGTGGTTCGAGTCCCGGCGAGGGCATTTCTCATTTTCCACGCCTCCTGCTTGCGATATAACCTAATGTCTCTACAATGCTATCATATTACACTTCTAATTAAATTTAGACAATAAATAGTTCCTTTGCATAAAATGTACATATCTTTAAATTCAAACTTTACGATCCTATACTTATTGTGTTTGGCCAGTAAAAGGTTCAGCTGCATAAAAATAACATTTACCTTTAAAATTTAAGCATGAAACATATATCGTTATTTTATTCATTCAATAAACAGCTCTATTGTGTAAAAACAGCAAACAGCATAAAAAGTAAAGTGCAAACATAAAAACACGTTTCCGTATGCGTATTACGTGCATATTACATTTACAGAATAAATATATACTGCATTAAAATTTAATGATTAAAATCATAACAGCATTTACCAAAGGAGAAAAATTTCAACATAGCGTTAAATAACTGAGAACGAAATTTTTCCGCTGCACATGTTTTACTCACATGTTCTTTCCATTCGACAAACCTTAGACGTATTTAATAAAACTGAAATTATTCTTAAAAATCTTTTAAGTTTTATTTGCTGCTTGTATCTCGGAATGATTAATTTACCAAAAATTTTAGTGATTAAAAAAATGTTTAAAGAAACATCAAGATTTAAGAACAACATATGGTACAAAAAGCAATACTTATGTAATTTTATAAATGGATTACGATTACTATAATTTAAGTTTATAAATGAAATACATATTAAAAACCATTAATTGATGCCAATAATGAGAAAGATAACTCACAAGCCACTTCTAATTTATATTTTTTAAAAGCAGGAGGTGGAATGCCATTGCTAGCTATGCATACGTAATGCCCCATATGATCTCGACTGACTTGTTTGAAGTGTAATATACTCGAATTCACTGATGATTCTGTAAAACATGGTTAATCATAATGTTATAATAAAATAATAAATTTCATCTTATACACAAATAAAGTATTAAATACAAGTCAACATTAAAAATCATGCGTTTTTCTCTAGTAGTACAACCATAACAGAAAGCTTTTTTAAGGCAAATTTCGGCTAACATCCATTTTAACCGCTCTCAAACCCATTTGAAACATGTTTTGGCCCGATATCTGTACGTAAAGACAGAACAAATGACTCTTTTTCCCAAAACAGATTGAAAAATGATTGAAAAATGGATTTAAAATGGATTCAGATATTTTTTCCGTCATGTCTGTACGAACGTACGTACGTACTATGTATGCATCTCGCATAACTCAAGAACTAATAGCATCAGCACGTTGAAATTTTATATATGTTACCGTTAAAGTATATAATGCAGTTATTTCATAGAATACCTAGTTATTCCATGAAATAACTGATCATGTCCGTTAAAGTGTGTAATATGTTAATATTTGAAACTTTAACTAGTTATTCTATGAAATAACTAGGTATTCTATAAATTAACTAATGAGAGTTTAAGTGTAAAATAAACAATTTACCTAAAAGGAAATAGCTAGGTATTCTATAAATAAACTAATGATAGGCAATTAAAATGAAAAAGAAACAATTTATCTAATTTATGCAGCGTATAAATGGTATTTATGGAAACGTACCATAAAATCATTTGTTACTACAAGGATTACTAAAATGACACTTGGAATTACAAAGAACATTATTTCTAAAACAAAAACATGTTTTGTTGACACACTGGGTTTTACACGAACATTCCATATTGTTAAACGAAACGTAAATGTACCTTATACTAAAAAGCGAGATATATTATATAGATTATTTTACACTTTGACGGGCTGCAGATCGTTATTCTATGAAATAACTAGTTAAACCACGAAATACAAGAGGGTTTTACACTTTAACGGACACGATCAGTTATTTCATGGAATAACTAGATATTCTATAAAATAACGGATTTCATACTTTAACGGTAACATATATATGACTGATATAACATATAGCTGAGCAGCTCTTTGTAGTTGAAATTCCACTTTATTACCCAGCTCAGTGAAATCAGTTTTTTTATTCATGTATTTTAGTAAATTATGTATTATTTACTTTAAAAGTGATTGAATTATGTTGTTCTTACGTTCTGATTAAGGATTTTATGCCTTTAGTTAATTTGCATGCTATAGTTGCATTAATTTAAATGCTTGTTTACGCGCTACTAAGCCTAATAAAGCCGCCATTTGTTTACATCTGACACTCTTAGTAGAATAGTGAATTAAGTCTTTCTGCACCTTAAGCGTCTTTTTGCCGAGTGGGACGAAAAGTTAAATTTCGGTTTTGTGCACCGAAAAATTTGCCTTATTACCCACTGGCAGAATTACTTGTTTTTGTGTAGAAACTCTAATTTTAGTTGTAAAAATTGTTTTTTTTTTTAATGTATTTGGTGTTTTATATTTTTCTGTATTTTACAATTTTTAATGAAGATGTTTTAAGGTTTGATATATTTACAGAAGTAACTGAGAACAGAAGTAATTGAAGGAGAAATATATATTTAATGAAATTCGAGGAAATAAGTTTAAACGAAGTGCAGCAAGCAATGTGCATAATTTAGTAGAAAGTACAAGGACTTCATGCAGTTTCCACATCAGATATTTTAATATTCAATAGAAACAGCAGTTTTGAAGATTTTGATTATGGAGAATACTTATATATTATTCCCCTTTTCTACTGGTAGCGTAAGCAGTTCAAACGGATAAACAAGCCCTTGTGTACACGTATGAACACCTTAAAAATGCATAAGTATTTCAGAGATGTAATTCATACATTCTGAAAGATGAGAACATAGCGATAAAAGTTAATGTACACTTAGTGATATATAAAAGTGAGCAAACATTTAAAAGTTTGCATTTGAATGAATCCGCTATATGTATTATTGCAACAGATCTATGAAGGCATATTTATTTAGGTATTTAATCACACAAATATTTCAATTATTATTATGTACCGCTTAATACTATCTTCGTAAGAGTGCAAAATACTTCCAGTAAATATTGAATGTGGCCGTCACTGTTGTACAACTTTTAATTTTATGAACAACACCTTGCAAGAGAATTTCTATGGAGATCCCTGATATACATCGTAAGATAGCGAGCGCCTTTTCATTAGAGGTGATGGATGATCTACTAAGTAAACTATAATTTCAGGCAGTCGTTTCAGTCAGTGCCTAAATATAAACCTACTGGATACTTTACTAAATTAATCTGGTAAAACTGTAAAAGGAAAAATATAGTTTGTAAGACGTTGTGCTTCGAAGAATGCTAATGAATACTCCATATCCCGTGAGTTCCTAATATTAAGTCGAGAATGCTTGCGAAAACGAAGTAAACATAAAAGAAAGTTACCTAAAGTAATATGCTAAAAACGATTATTGAACATATAAAACAAAAAAAAATACACCGTATCTTTATGAAATGTGCAAGAGCACTTTCGATGGTTTGAATGCAGAACCTTCTTCAGACGCAGGAGAGAAAATTGACAAAGGAGAATTTCACGCCATAATAAACCAGCATATTCGAAAAAGTTTCATTATTAAGGAATGAAATAAACTACTGGTGCCATCTATTGGTTAAAAGTGAAAACAACCATGAAATAATTCCCATAAAAGTTGAAGGCAAAGAGAGACTGGAATTAGGATCACTATCTAGAACTGAAATATTTTAATGAATGTGAAACGCCTCAAGAAAATCTAATGCGCCAACGGAAATGATTTTTGAATAATTTTGGTAGCATAAAAGTGGAAAATGCAATTATTTTATAAACAATGCTGAGGAACAGAAGATTTATATTGTATTTTTTTCTTTAGATTTTCTTGAAGTGTTTCACATTCATGTATAAAATAGTTTGCCGAAACATTGTTAATAATTAAAATGGAAAAGAAATTTGATAATAGTATTAAACGCGTCTAGTAAAATGAATACCTCAGAATACGATGTTTTATTGATCTGGGCCAATACAGACTTGATACAAGTTTTCTAAGTTAAATTACCTACTAATACACTTACGTTCTCATAGAGAAAGAATAAGGCAGCGAAAATGTATAACACTGATTGAAAGCATGACAGAAGTTGAACTTCTGAGTGTATCACAGTTTATCAAAACTAAAAAAAAATAATTATAAGCACAGCTAATTATATCAAAGGTTATAGTTAAATTTTAGTATAATCCGCAGAGTGAAGCACACAAAACTCATGATGCTCGGAAAATGAGTCATCTTACTTTATCGAGAAAGCAAATATTCCCCATTATCAGTTTGCTGTCAGTTAAAGCAAAAACAACAGCAAAAATTACATTTGCTTGGCAGGCGTGTTCGAAGAAGAAGTGAAGCCAAACAGCATGTTTGAAAAAACAAAGAACCCTTATAATATAAAAATTCTTTGTATTAAAAGCCCTCCTAGAGGTACCAAAATATCTATAAATACAAGAAACGAATATTCAGTATTGACATAATTTAAAACCTAAAAGCTTGCTGTTTATAATGTCTTTTCAAATGTCCAGATATTTGCTTCTCAAACATATGCTGGTAATAGCCAAGCCTATCTGCCATTTAGCAGTTTCCTACCTGTATTCGCCCAGTGTATCCATCGGTATTATAGTCTTGGTACAATCCATCGATAGTATACCCTGGTTGTACCTCAAGGTGCAATAGGTACACTAGGTACCCAAGGTGCACTAGGTACCCTGTATGTACCACAAGGTACATCTATGAACATCATACTTGCGAGAAAGGAAGGATAGACATGAACAAACAAGCCTTAGACACTGAATTTGAACCAGCATTTTGGAATTCAGACAAGGAGTCATCATTCACCAAGCACTGTACTTTTTCAGGTGACAAAGCTTGCAAAATGGTACCGGAAACATTTTGTGGCCATATATTATTACATAAAAGCCATACGATTCAGAACGCCTGATCTAAGATGCGAACAAAACTAATATTTACTGCACGGTGAGAAAAGATAAAAATCTTCTTGTGTCCTCCCGGACATACATATATATCATATGAGAAAACATGAAAACATTAAAGAGCTTGAGATTGTTTTTAATTTTTTGACTTTTGCTTCGGAAAAATTCTCAGACCTTTCTTGTAAGCTAGTCTCGTAATTTAGTTTGTTCAATTTACTATTCTTCTTACGGTAGGCCTTTGTAAGGTAGTTTTAGCATAAGAATTTATATATAAAATAAGATCTTAAAAGCATATTATGAACAGCGATATATCAGAGGATTAAGCAACCTTCTAAGGTCTTATACATTTTTATGTTAAAAGGAGTAACCGAAAAGCATTTCATGAAAAAATATCAAAGGCCTAGCTTTTTTATTGTAATAAATGAGGAATTAAATACGATAAGACAAGGTTCAATGCCTCGACATTTACTACTGAAGCGTAAAATAAGATGAATTACGCTTTTTACTTAAAATTCTTAGCTTTAAAAGCTCCCTTATGCTAATCCTGTACCGAAATGAAAGCTGAATGTTCTTCTATAGCTTAAATTTTATCCGAGTAAGCAGAAATTCCATTAAGTAACACACAAAAAACAGGATTCATTAATTTTCATTTTAATACTTTTTTCGTCTTATAATCAAGTTAAGATATAATGGATATTAGCTCGCAGTGTACCTAAGTGTTAAAATGCAAACTCTGCAATATTTTGTGGGGGTTCCTCAGCGTTATTTAAAATACGCATTCAAGCATTTTAAAGTTGATTTAGGAAATACTGCATTAATTAGCTTTGACGATAGATTGTATTTTATAAGAAAATTTTAAAAAAAGAATAAAATCATATTTTATTTGTTATAAAATTGCTATTATTAGTAGTATTATTTTGCAGTAAGAAATTTATCAAACGTTAGCTGAGAGTAAAAGTATATTGCTTCAATGGAGGTTTTATTTACTGCATTTCCCTGCGTTTATTCAAAAGAAGAATAATGTTGTTGACGTAATTATTTAATTCTGGTGCATTTTATTAGGAGTGAATTAAGTTATTCTTTTCTAAAAGAGATCATATTTTTGACTTTGAGGTATTTGAATAAACTATATTCTTCTGTCAATGAAAGGTTTATTCTAGCCTTTATTAAATAAAATTTTATTTCCTTTTAAATACTATTCATGAGAACTATTGTCTTTCGATACATATTTACACTTATAATTTTATCCGAAACTACTGTCCTTTGATACACATTTAGAGTTATAATTTTATCCAGTCTTTGCCAATTGCTCTAGCTCCATTTTCTATGTAAACGGTACTTTATGATTTGAACTCGAAGTCGTTTTTATTAGCATTTAAAATTTTAAACGTTTATTCTTAGTCTAAAATTTATTTTATTTTATTATTTATTATTGCTATTTTATTCTAAGTATAAATTCTTTACTGTTATATAAACATTTTGCAAAATTTCTTCACAGTTTTATTCATATTACACACTCTTTTAGTTTAAAAAGAAGGATCTAGTATTTACAATTCTTTCCATTTCACTTAGATATCCACATATATGTATGCAAATAGCTACGAAACACCTCTGTTTCCACTGAAAATTAGTTTTGCATGAATTAGTAAAAACAAGCATGTTTTACGAAAGCAGTCTTCATTTATTACTTGCAGTTTAATACAGATAAATAAAACTTAATTACTTGAAAAGGATTTCAGATTTTCTTTCGTAAAATTGTATTGTTTCATAAAGTATATTTTGACTAGTCATACATATATTTTTTGTAACAAAGCTTCTTCTGTGAACATAGTATATTTACAGATATTTCCATCTAAAGTGAAATGGGAATGTGTATCATAGGTTTCTCTGGAAATCAGTTATGAAGAGAGATCGGAAGCCATAAATGCACTCTTTTCAGTAATAGATACATACTCGAAAGCATTGACTGAAAGCGCCGCTCTGAGCGCAATATAGTGGTAGACCATATTACAGCCACATGTAGTGGTTACCGCTCTGAGTGCAATATAGTTTTAGACCATATTACAGCCACATGTAATGGTTACACGTGATTGCACCAAATCCTTAGGCAGGAGTTGAAGCCGCAGTCTTTTGTTTCCAACTAACAAACAGCTTCTGATATAGCCCCCCAGGGCTAAAACCCACGAACATTACATCCGAAATAACTGAATAAGAATAATTTAACAGTTCACAGTTTATGAAATGATGTCACAAAAACTCTTTCCTTCCAGGAAACTGTCAAGCTGTTCACCAAGGACTGTAACAGCAAATCAAAATAGAGATTTTCAAGTTACAGTTCGAAAATATAGGCCTGC
Organism: Stegodyphus mimosarum; assembly: GCA_000611955.2. Classification (NCBI taxonomy): domain Eukaryota; kingdom Metazoa; phylum Arthropoda; class Arachnida; order Araneae; family Eresidae; genus Stegodyphus; species Stegodyphus mimosarum. The sequence continues at coordinate 70,225 of KK120282.1, read as the reverse complement.
ATCATTATCTCAATTAGAATCTGATATCTAGCGAAATTTACTTTGATGTGGCTTTTTACATGAGGTCAAACTAAGGCTACCAACACCGTCATCTAAATTAGAAAAGTTTCCGTATTAGTTTTGATGCTGTATTTTGTGGTTTCAAGTAGGTATCGGAATCAGTATTTATCTTTCTGGTTTGCTTTCTTATATTGCTGAGAATGCACATGGATGTGGACGTAAAATATTTTATGTTGCAAACTGAGATACCATTGCTATCGCAATTAAAGATTTTTATTGTAAAAAGATTTGCATATAAAGATTTGTAATCTGATTCTGGAGAAATTTACTGATAATACTTTTAATTCCGTATTGGTTTCTGGGTTACTGAAATATGAAAAATAGCCATATATATGACTAATAATTTAATGCATAAAACTTCCTGTAATAAATACGACTTTCATTATCTAGATAAACAAAAGACAACGTTAACCATAAAACATCACCAATGTAATAATTTAAATTATTTTTAACTTTTATTTTAAATCAAAGAGCCAGAATTTTTCAGTCAGATTTGACATCGTTCATCTTTTTTTTCAAAGAAACCCAATCTGACGAGTAATATAAACATATTTACCCGATTTTTGCTTAACTAAAAATGCAGGTTTTTATGCTAACCCAATCTGAAAGAAAGTCTGTAGCATCTGTCCTTGGCCGGTCTTTCTGTTAGATCTTCCTGCTACTGAATTGCTTACACGGCTTCAGCTTCACTAGCCGCAGCTTAGCTTCAGGCCTGAACCAAAGCTTAATTAGGTGAGTATTATATTGTATTTAAAATTTAATATGAACTCGAAAATGTTTCTAAATTTTCCGCAATGAGCAAAGGTTGTGTTTTGTTATATTAAGTTTTATATAATCGTCAAGTGGATAAGAAAAGAAAAATGTTTATTTGAAACCTTCATCTGAGTTCATGTTTGCCGTACTGTAGACGAAAGATGGAACGATATGTCTCCAGTCTATCTGTACTAGGAGTACTGTGTTCTGAAAGCTAGCATTTAAAGTAGTATAGAAGCGTATTAGCTTAGTGAAAACGGGGGAGATCAAAATGCGGAATCAGTGAATTGAAAACTAATTATTTCCGACTATTTTCGTTGTTTAATTCTTGTTCCGGCAAATCCATATTTTATAATAAAAGCACTTGGCATACAATTCACACGCAAACTAATATGGTCTGATATGTAATTCATGAGTATTATGTCACAGCACTATATTATATGTAAGTTTGTTTACATTTGAAATCTGTTCACTAGGTAGCATTCAAGTGTTTGGACCTACTGATTGATTATCTCTATTAAACAC